>JASDQU010244864.1:100896-117771 GCA_032191745.1 Picea mariana
ATAGACAGTTTCTTGACGAGCTTGGGCTTTACCAAGAGTAAAGCAGATTCAAATCTCTACTTCAAGATCATGGATAATGAACCAATAATACTATTACTGTATGTGGATGACTTATTCTTAACTGAAGAAGAAAAGCTCATTGCTGAATGTAAACAGAGACTTGCCACAGAATTTGAAATGAAAGACCTTGGACTAATGCATTACTTCTTAGGTCTTGAGGTATGGCAGAGTCTGGAAAGAATCTTCCTTAACCAGGGGAAGTACACGTTCGAAATCTTCAAGAGATTCGAGATGCTAGAATGCAAGTCCATGAATACTTCCATGGAAGCAAAGCTAAATTTGTTGGTCGATACTTCGTTAGATTTGATAGATGCCACTCTGTATAGATAGATTATTGGATCGTTGATGTACCTGATGAACACTAGACCAGGCATCTATTTTGCAGTGAACACCTTGAGTCAGTTTCTGGTAGAGCCCAAACGTGTTCACCTAGTGGTTGCAAAACATGTGATGAGGTACCTTAAAGGTACAGTGGATTATGGTATCAGCTATGATGGAGATTATGACTTCACACTGAGTGGATATACTAATGCAGATTGGGCAGGAAGCATTGTTGATAGAAAAAGCACTTCCAGATGCTATTTCAGTTTGGAATCAGCTATGATCTCGTGGCAGAGTAGGAAGCAATCCAGTATTTCTCTTAGCACAGCGGAAGCAGAGTACATTACTGCATGTTCTACTAGCTGCGAAGCTATATGGCTTCGAAAGTTGCTGACAGGCCTATTTGATTTGGAGATGAGAGCAACCACGATTCTATGTGACAATCAAAGCTACATTAAAATGATAGAGAATCCTATGTTCCATGACAGGTCAAAGCACATAGAGATCCGCTATCATTTCATCTGCAACATGGTACAGAGAGGAGCCTTGAAGCTCTAGTACATTAGCACGGATGAACAGGTTGTTGATGTGTTGACTAAGCCTCTATCTCGTGTAAAGTTTGAACATTTTCGAGATAAGCTTGGTATTGTCTGAAAGGACCCTCCCTGAAAGGGGGAGTAGATGTATTCCTTGCTTCTAACCTCGCTATTAGACGTAAAGAAATATGATTCATGCTTCTGACCTCGCTGTTAGACGTAAAGCAAGATGAGTCATGCTTCTGACCTCGCTGTTAGACGTAAAGCATGACACCATGTGATCCTTGCTTCTGACCTCACTGTTAGATGTAAAGTAAGATGAGTCATGCTTCTAACCTCACTGTTAGATGTAAAGCATGATGCCGTGTGATCCTTGCTTCTAACCTCGCCGTTAGACGTAAAGCAAGATGAGTCATGCTTCTGACCTCACTGTTAGACGTAAAGCATGATGTTGTGTGATCCTTGCTTCTGACCTCGCTGTTTGACATAAAGCAAGATGAGTCATGCTTCTGACCTCGCTGTTAGACATAGAGCATGATGATGTGTGATCCTTTCTTCTGACCTTGCTGTTAGATGTAAAGCAAGATGAGTTATGCTTCTGACCTAGTTGTTAGACATAAAGCATAACATCGTTGGTTCCTTGCTTCTGACCTTGTTGTTAGACGTAAAGCATGACGTTGCGATTCCTCGCTTCTGACCTCATTGTTAGACGTAAAGCGAGATGTTGATGTGTTCCTTGCTTCTGACCTCATTGTTAGACGTAAAGCAATATGTGTCATGCTTTTGACCTAGTTGTTAGACGTAAAGCATGACGCTGTGATTCCCCGCTTCTGACCTAGTTGTTAGACGTAAAGTGAGATGATGGTATTACTTGCTTCTGACCTAGTTTTTATATGTAAAGCAAGATGTGACTGACACTAAGCTACCATCTTAACTGTTGTGACATTGAGCTAGTGTAGTACTGTGATGTGCCAACCTAGTGCTTTGATGAGGTATCATTTTTTTTTATACATATTTGATGCAGATGATGATAGCATTCTTTCAAGAATGATGATGCTACTGATGAAGAAAACTTTCAATGACTCGTAAATGTGCTAGACAATGTTTCAAGATGATATTGATGATACTGTCCTCCAGTTGCCACTAATGATGCAAACCTATCTCGCCTGATGCTGATGAAGAATACCCTTCTTGTTAAGGGGGAGTGTTGAAATAATGTAACTGTGAAGAGCATTCTTATTATTTTATTATTGGATTAAATCCCCATTGCAGATTAATCATGTCATTATTATTATTATTGTTATTGGATTAATCCCCATTGAGGATTAATCATGTTGGTAATTGTATAAGGACCAAATCCCCTTTTGTGGATTGGTCATCCGACAATTACAAAGTGAAGAATAAGAAGTCGGCCCCAACAGTTATTATGGAAGACCCAGAATTAATTAAAGGTGGGTTTACCCACCCAGAGTGAAAGGTCATCCCTGCCAGTTGTGACCTTTCACACGTGCCAGTCTTGTATAAATAAGAGGCTAGCACCTCACTTCAAACACACAACTCACTTGCTCATTCTCTTATGAGGAAAGCTGCAATTACTAGTTGGAGAGAGGGAGAAGAGTGGTGCATCTCTTGCGGAGGACTATCTGTATTGGTTTTAGTTATCTCTTGAACATTGTATAAGCTATTTATGATAAGGAAGTTTTTTCTAGGTTTTCTTCCCCTAGAGAGTTTCCCAGGATAAATGCTGTGTCTCTTGTGAATGTGTATTTCTTAGTGATCTTGTTCTTAAGATGCTATTATCTATTGAAATGCAAAGAACTATAATAATGGCATAAACATTAACACTAGTGGGGTTCGAGCCATCAAATTTGGTTACATCCACCCGCGGAAGGCGTATGTCCCGTTGAAAGTGATGGGGATAAAAGGTATGGGAATGGGAAGAAGTTTCACCTTCAGTCTTTGTATGTGTGTCAGGAAAAGGGTCATCGGTAGGGATCTTTAGTTTGGTGCAGAGTGATGCAAAGACAGATTCAAGTTGGGTGGTCATTTCTTGTTTGACTTCCTCCATTGCGGACTGCACAGATGCATTTATGGCGGTGTCAAAAATTTTTGCAGAAAAATGATATGGATGAATGTGATAAGGGAAAAGAGCTGAATCTAATGGAATAGGTCTCAAATAATGGTGAAAAAATTTCCAAAGTTTTTTTTTTTTTTTTTTAATACAATTGTGGGGTTATACTTCGGTCTGAAGAATGCTGCAGTGTTGAAATCCCCAAATTCTTAACCAAAAAGAAATGTGTATTTACTTGGCAACCCGAACACAGTTGCATGGAAATACATCTGGCCGGTTTAATTTGTTTATGTTTATGTTCCCCAAGGGTTAGGTATTCAAGGGTTCTACGGGCAAGGGTTTGCCCTATGCTATAGCTCTCTAATATACATGCGAGGTCCAACAGTAGTACTCGGGCCAATATCTCAGGGCACTAACTAAGGAGGATAGACCGTACCCTTAGCCGTACTACCTGACTACCCAAGTACTAGAGAGTATCTTCTCGAGTGTCGTTCTCGGTGACACTATAGAAGTTTTGCGGTCGATAGGTTTATCTAAAGAGGGCTTCAGGAAATCTAGGCCAATCCGTACACAGGTGTTGTCTGATGCGCTACCAATCGAAGGGGTACCAACAGGGGTTACAAGGGTGGCCAACAGATGTGCGCTTAAGAACCACTTGTATTTCCTGCGTGTATGAATCCCTCAACTACGGGTTTATGCACGTAATGACAGATCTTTGTGGCTTAAAGACGCCGGAATACGTCTCTACCCTAGAAAAAAAAATCCCACAATTTCTGCCAAGGAAAGTGCTCTGATATCACTTGCAAGATACCAGATATAATAAATACACAGAACATAAATAAAATGCTAGAAATGGCAGAATAACAGTAATATAACCAGCATAATCTCCACAATAACACATAAATAATATGAGAACAACAACTGAAATAGCACTTTGATTCATAAAGCAATGTTCACAGGCCTCTTCGAGGGGACAACCTCCAATCGAGCAGCGCACTGTTACAACAATCTCCCAGCTAGGGTTTTCATACCCTCGACCCTTATTTATACTAAATATGTCTATTAAGAGAAGCATCTAGAGGAAGATCCTTCTAGAAGCGAAAGCTTCTATTAGGTCTTCTTACATCCGCCTTATTCTATTTTATTGAAATGCCTTATTAATATTGACCTTTATTACATCCGAATACATTGATCTACCTATGTGCGGGTTAGGACCTTAACATAATATAACGGACAGGACTTAATCAACTGTTGAGATGTATGGACACCTTTTACTACCGGTCTTCATCTATTATACTTACACTATCCTTCCACTGTATCTTTATCAATGGTTGAGAGTGCACCCGACATCAAATCGATGGTCAAGATCTCCTTCAGGTCTCTGGACTTCAGATATTTCAACTTACGCTATCCTTCCACTGGAGTAGATCGACGAATGAGAATACACCTGAATTGATCTTTCAGATTGGATGACTCATGTCCTTGTTAACGTGGTCTACTGACGTGGTCTACCACATATGTCCTTTGTTGACATGGTATACTAACCTGGTCTGCCATATATGCTCTTTGTTGATGTGGCCTACCACATGTCCTTTGCAAACGTGGTCTTCCACATGTCCTTGCGAACGAAGTTTTCTTACGTAATCTGTTGACGTAGATCTCCCTGATCTAGTGGTCATTGTATGTTTTCCAGATCTGATGGTCCTTATTAATTTCGGATTTTCATCTCTCTGAGCTTCGGGTTTTTCAAATCTCAAATTTTTCGAATCGTAACCTCCTCGCCTCTTTATATCCAAAGTGAATGATGTTCGTCGATCATTTTCTTAGATCGATGGCTCGATCTATCTACGTTGCAGATTTTCTAGATTTTCCTATCCTTCCACGCGAATTGATCTGATGGCTGATGGTTATTCGAATAAGTGAGATCTCAAATATTTTACCTTGCTTATCCTATCCTTCCACTCGAAATGATCTGACGGCTGACGAGAATTCGGGTTTGATAGGACTATTGATGGGTATTCAGATAATCAAACTCTCGGCCCTTTTATCTTATCCCATCCTTTGTTAAGCCCTAAATAGTGTCTAATTACCCCTTAATTGGGGTATATTATATTATTAATTTTATTTTATTTATGTCGGCTTTAGTCAAATGTTTTAATTATACTTCCTAGTCTCCTATATATACCAAGGAGACATTTTCATTTTGAATCATATTGTAATTGTACATTTATGTGGGGATAAGGAGGTTGCCCCCTCGAAGAGGCTTATTACATGAATTTATCTCTTTTTCAAGGAGTTGAGTACTTATTCTTAGGTTTTTCTATGTTATATTGATATTTGGTCCTTAACATATGGTATCAGAGCTCAAGGTCTTGGGGTTTCGCTGCTACATATGAGACACCTTGGAATTTGTGATATAACTTTTTTTCTCCAATGTTTTAGAAGGAACTGATTGGAAGTTATTTAGTAGACGGATCAAGATACGTTGCATTAAAATTTCATCTCCTAAGGCCTTATACTTTTGGAGATACAGCCTGTGCAATATAGGGTTCTGACATCTTCCTGAATTGAGTCATTGCGAAATTTTTTCTATAAAAAGTTTTATGTAATGTTTCAGACCCTGAAATATGAAGAATATTTACAAAAATTAGTAAGGTATATGTGGTAAAAATTTCATCTTCTGGGTCATCTTACATTTGTAGATACACCCTGTGGAAGATAGGGTATCTGACTAGTCCTATTGACTAGTCTCAAGAAGGTGTTCCAGGTAAAACAATCATAAATTATTGCTAGAGTATCCAAATTGAGTGAGACTAGTTTCATTGATACTGGACAGTCTGTAGTATTTCTGGTAAGAGTTTTAGAATTTTATATCAATTATTTTTTGCGAGGCACACTATACAAGTGAGATCTCTTGAAAAGGAAAAAAATCAGGAAGTTGTGGGGAAGCTACCGTAAATTCCACTTGGCACATCCAATTTTGATCAGACCTGTGGCATTGTAGAGAAGAAATATTAGAGAACTACAAAAAATAAAGTTTCATACCCAGAAGGGCTGAAACGTTGGAGATATATTAGAAAAAATATTTTCTAGCAAAACCACCTCAAAATCAAGGTTCAAAAGTGATACTTGGCCAACATGCCACCCAAAAAGGGAAATTCTACACCAAATAAGCCTCCAGACAATCCTACTTGGACTCTTGATGAAGGTGAAGAAATGCATAAGGACATAAATTATTTACAAAAGAAGATAGTAACAAAATATAAACTACAAGAGATGGAAGCTAAGTTGGAGGAAAAGATGGATGGTTTCATGGAAGGATTGAAAAACTTCATAATAGAGAGGACACCTAAAAGTGAAAATGTATCCTATGAAATTCATGTTGAGGACACAAGGAAGGTGAATAAAAAATGGAGAAACTCTAACTTTGGGTTGAAGACCAACCACGTTCCTAAGATTGATATGAGGAAGTTTGATGGCAAGGACCCTGTTGTGCTACTTATATGTCTAATATAATGCACTCATTAATTATCAATCCGGGATTTGTAATCAATAGAGTTACAAGACACCAGTAAGAAAGGTAATTTCTAATGTCACGAGTATAGAATCAAACTAGATTATGTATGCTGGAAACAAATCAAAATAGAAAACTATAATGCACTTTGGTTGTCCTTCACAGAGAGGCTATCTATTCCATTATGGCACATGCAAGTATGAGATGGAATTGGCTTGATAAATCAACTCTGATGTTTGACCTAGAAAACTAACTATGCAATCCACACTTTCTGAAAGGAAATCACACATCAATCAACATAGCATGGGTAGTTCAATAGTCAATATGTTGGTTCTGCTATGGTTCACAATGAACTTCACTAGTTCTTATCCAAGTAGTTTTGACTATTGTTGCCAAAATCTATGATCACTCAAGGAAATCAAATTCATGAGAGAAGAAACAAGGCATATGCAAAAACAGAGCAAGTAAATATCTCTAAACAATTACAGAATGGAAATCTAATTCTAAGATGTATTTCTATCATCTAACAAAGTTAAAGCTTTAGCTAATTCAATGTTTATACTACTGAAAACAAACACTAGTGCTAATATACGAAGAGGCTGACCTTTGTTGAGCAGTGGGCCCTTGTCGCTTCAACAGAGCAGCTACTGAAGTCTACATGAAGCTTTCTTTTAACACACACATTAATCTCACTCACACTTCAAAACATAAAATCAAAACTCTCTTTAACAATTCAACTCATTCTTAATAATAGATAATCAGAATATGGAGATAAAATAACATTCCATTAATCTTCACTCAGGATATGTTCTGTACTATCATACGCTGCTTACATATTGATGATATGATAATTCTCCTCTCCTCGACCATCCTTGCCACAACTATTTAATAGTCTGAATCGTGAAACACAAGGAGGCAAAGTGATTTGCAAATCAATCAGTTGTTAAGTTTAATCATTCGATTACATCTTTAGCTTCATCCTCATGACACGAAGTGCATGAGGATGAGGCAATCAACAAACTATCCTTATCATAGAAAATAGACATCCACCAATTGACTTAGGCGAGATCTGGCACTTAACTTAGTGCATTAGGCTCTTCCATATTAGTACCAGATTGTAATAGGGATCGTACCAGATCATGACAGAGCGTAAAAGGTGGTGCCGGATCATGAAAGAGAGTGTTGTTGGTACCAGATCATAACAGTGCGTGTTGTTGGTACCAGATCATAACAGTGTGGTCGTTGGTACCGAATTCGGACAGCAACAATCTTGGTGCGCAGGTACCAGATAGTTGAGCTAGCATAGGAACGCTAGACATCTAGAGGTAAAGGATCCACATATGACAAATCAAGCATTAGTACATGAAATATTAAATTCCTTAACTCAATAAACCACATAATGCATGAATTAACCATACTTTACCTTATGACCTTATTACTGGCAATTGGTAGTGTTCTTGTCATTCACTCAAGATTTAGGTAGGCCAAAAAGGTATAGGTGAAGAGTATAATAAGGTAATGGGAATGTCAATTTTGGGTCTCAACATTCCCCCATGCCAAAATCATTGCATGTCCTCATGCAACTGAAAACAAAACCCAAAAATTTTCAAAACTTGATACTATGTTCTTTACTTTGGTGGATCAATGATGTTGATGGTTGAAGCCTCTTCTCTTATCTCCCTTTTGATGACCCTAACGTATTGTAGGAGTCGTAATACCTTCTTAAGCTTGTTAAAGGTCTCCTCATGGTCGTTTTGAATTTGTTGGTTGGTTTCCTTCAACTGCTCATTTTTCTTTTTGATATATCTGTCCAAGAGTTGATATTCCTTTACTTCCTGTTGGAGTTCCTAATTTTGTTTTTGTAATTTCTGAATCCTTTTCTTCATTTGTTCTTTTTTCAAGTTCTTTGTTGATTCTACCATTGTTGTCTGGGTGCACTCCCTTTCCTCGACTTCCTCCCTCATCCCACATAAAGTAATAGTGGCTTGCTCCTCGGTCAGACTAGGGATGTCATCTTAGATTGGTAAATCCTCAGAAGGGGAGGTAAGGTTGATTGGATCTTCCTATGTATGAGGACTGACTATTGTTTTTCCTTTCTTTTCCATGCTCCTCGTAGTTCTTTTACAAGGAGGTATTGGAGAAGGGATGCTCACAGGCTTCATTTTCTTCTTTTCAAATTGTGAAATGTTGACAGGGGGTTGTGCCACAGACTGTTTACTTTTAGTTTCTGAGATATGCTTCCTTTTCTTCATCATTTTCTGATGGTCCTCTTTCTCAACTGCCACCTTTGAAGTCTCCTCTACTAATTTTTTTTTACCTTTTGATTCAGATATTTTAGAAGTCTTGTTGACTGTGGAAGAGGACCCTACCTTTGCATGTTGGCTCACTACCCTAGATGATGGTGGAGTTGTCTTATCCTTCTTGCTCTTTTTCTTTTGGGGTTCCTTACTTTTCTTTGGACCATGCTGGGTTTCTCCACAGATTTGTTTTCTATGGGAAGGTGTTGTGTGATAAGGGTTTTCCAACTAATCCTCTATTTCCTAATCTCATGCAAAACTAGCATTTTAATGAGACCTTGATGATAGATGCTAGTATTCTCTGTTTTGGAGATGGATTTAACACCTCTTACCATTTTATTCAAACTCATTCATAGAAAATATGGAAATTCAATTTCAGGGCCTCCTTCAAAATGCAATAGAAGCCTAAGGTGGTAAATGAAAGTCACATCATACCTACCTTCACAGGTGACAAATCATTGAAGACTGGTAATCATTGGATGGTATTCTTCTTTGATGTAGTTCCTAGGGATCCCCTTCTTCCAGTCATGATGCTGATGATCTACCTTCAAGAATTGTTGGCACATTTCTTTGTTAATTCCTACACCTTTGAAGCATTTGGCTCCTCTACTAGGTAGTCCCGTAACCTCCATTATGGTTGGTTCATTAATTATCAGTTGTAGATTGCATATACGTGTAGTCTCTCCATCATAACCTTGTATAAATTCTTGAGATATCTTCTTGTTCCAGTATGTAAATTTTTCCAGAAAAGGTATCCACCCCAATCTAGCATATTTTTCTTGACATAATTGGTATTCCTCGGTTTTCCTATAAATTTGGAAAACCGGTTTGTGTCTAGTAACGACCATCATTATAAGTTGAGAAAAAGGATTGGGCTGTAGCAAAAGGGTTTGGTACTAGAAAGGAGCAGGCTCGGGACTGGAGAAAATCTCACGACAAGGGGAAATATGGTGATGGTGTTGCGAATGGTAAGTTTAAGTGAGGGTGCTGCAAGGAAAAATTATGACCAAATGAGGCTTATCTGGATGGCTTCGCCACCATATAAGCCATTTCATATCTACCCATTACTGTAATGATGAGGATAAGATGTCGGGTATTAGACATCATTTTATAATAGGTGATTGGAATTTTCGGGGGGTTGGATCATGGTTCATGATATAAGATGGATTCGTGAATTTTTTAAGCACGAAATATATTCGTGGCTTATCATTGCTATGCATGCTTCATATTTTGATATGATTTTTTCCTTTAACCATGTTCAAGAGATATGAGAGGATTAATTAGGTTTAGACATATGGGTATGAGGGATAGGCGCATGGATTTAATACTAAGGTCGTAAGATTTTTCATATTTATTGTAGTTTTATAAGCATAGGAAAATAAATACCATTTTACCTTTGCTTTCACCTTTGTATGATGATACCCATACCATGTGTGACTTCTTGTGAATTGTCAGGATTCATCCTTATAGACTGAAGCTTCTTAAAAACTTGGTACGGGAATGTCCTGCACTTCTGTTATTCCGTGCTTATCTTCTTTGTATTTGGTTCTGCAGGTGGATTATATGAGTCTGGAAAAGAGTTTTGAAGGGGCTCTTTGACCTTCCCCCATGCCAAATATGTTGTATCTCTGTAGGCAAGAAGATTCAATCATTTTATATCATAATGGAGAAAGATGATAAGAGCAAAAGAAACCAATCAAATTTTTAAAAGTATAGCTTTTCACTTATCATATGATCTCATGCCAAAAAATGAAATTGCCCTGCTTTTAATGGATTATTGATAGAGGTAGCATTCAGCAATGAAACAGGGGAGTTTGCATCTCATGCCAAAAATGAAATTGCCCTTCTTTTAATGGATTATTGACAGAGGTAGCATTCAGCAGTGAAACAGGGGAATATATATGTTTGCCAGAAGAACAAATCCCACCTAACTTACTTCAGAGTTTTACTATCATTGGATGTTATAGATAAATTTCACAATATGAGTAGATTACTCTCCCTAGTTAGGGATCCACTCTTAAGAAGTTTCCTTCTTAGATAGTTTAGGCTTTAGATGTCAGACCGGTAGGTTGAATTAGGGTGATTCTCAAATGGACATTTGCTTGGAGAATTATATTGCTGATTCATCTAGAATTTTGTATCTCATGAAAGGAAATAATGAACTTTACTCTTTTTGTTTTAGATGGAAAAAAGTGGATTTTTCAATCAGACAAGTATAGATGAGACATTTTTCAACCAAAACCCACTGCCAGCAAGCCTGTTCAGTACTCCGGTGTGGTAGTTGTGATAATTAGTGAGAGGTGTGTTCCCCAGGCAGAATGCCCCATTGCCAATAGGCTTGTTCAGTACCCTGATGGGTTTTCCTAGTCATACCACAGACCGGTACCCGCTGCCAGCAGACCTGTTCAGTATCCCGACGGGTTATTCTCTTAAACCCTTTTTCCATTAGAGGCTTCTTTTCCATAGTCACCTATTTTGGTTTGTATTAAAGAGTGCTTTGCACGGTGATAGGGGAGGATTGTTTGAAAACCTTTTTACAGGGTGGGATGGTATTGGGTTGGAAGGCATATACTCTTCTTTTGTATGTCTTTTAAATATTTGTCTCAAGGAAAAATAAAATTTTATGCACATTATTTCTTTAGAGTGATCCAGATGTATAATTTTGTTTGAAGTTGTCAATAAGAGAATGACCTAAAGTTTCCTTAGGGTACTGGTACATCCTTTTCCATAAAATTTTTGGTAGTGTGCCCATGATAGAAAGTGTTCATATACTCATATGTTACTCTTTAATAAGATAATCCAATGAATACTATTGAAGTCTGGTTAGGGTGAGATAGTTGTTTATAGGCTAATATATCTTTTTCTTTAAATCATGCTGAAATACTGGGTAAAGGCAACTTCTAATCTTGAAAGTGGATTATGGTTCTCATAGGTAAAGGTGGTGTACCTCTAAGCAACAGAACCAAAAGAAATTAAATTTCTTCTCAGCAACAGAACCAAAAGAAATTAAAATACTTCCCTTTAGTTGTCGACAGAAGGGCTGCCATTTGATACTGCTTTTGGCTTCATGGTTCCATCTTTGCATGGCTTCATTGACATAAGATTTTGAAATATGCTTTGTCAATATGTCTTGATAGTACTGTAGAAGGACTTACTCTTGTACCGGACTGGTACTGGACCAGAACACGATTTCTGGTACCGAAACAAAACAGAATATTGTTGATGCCTACAACTGATGTTTACCAATTTCATGAAGGATCAAATAGATTATAAAATTTTGCTTAAAAAAAATAAAAAATTGCGAAAGTAAAACAAAAGGAGGTAAGAGTCTTTTGTTACCTTCAGCTTATTAACAAAATTTGATCCACACCTATGTACAAAAAGTTTCAAATAAAATAATCAATCAATGTGGTTCAGTAGGAGGATCTCCTTCCTTACTGATCATCTGCATGTCTAAATTCTGTAATATACGAGTCAGGAATTCTTCTTTTGACGGAGGTTTGTTGTAAACTCGCAACCGGTGACCATTCACAAGTAGTGGTGTCTGTTGTTCATCAATTTTCTTTATCCTGATTGAACCATTATCATAGATAGTGTCAATTTTGTAAGGACCCATCCAACAGGTGGTTAACTTACCTTTGAAGTTTTTGAATCTGTTGTCATACGATAGGGCCCAATCTCCTTGTTGAAATTTTTTCTTTTTGAGATACTTGTCATGCCATTTTGTTCTCTGTTCTTGAATGAGGGTAGTCCTTTGAAGTGATTCCTGCCTGGTTTCATCCAACTCTTTAAGCTGCAAGAGTCTTTGTTGTTGGGCTTCATCCAAGTTCATGCCAACTTGTACTGCAGTCTTGAAGGTTTTGATCTAAAATTCTATGGGAAGAAGCACCTGCTTCCCATAGACTAACTCATAGGGTGTATGTCCTGTTGTATTTCTCCAGGTGATTCTATAAGCCCATAAGGCTTCTAATAATCTGTCAGCCCAATCCTTATGGTGCAACTATACTGTTTTGGTAAGAATGGACTCAATAACTTTTTTGGTGGATTCTACTTGTCCATTTGCTTGTGGATGATAGGGTGTAGATTTCCTGTGTTTGATTTGGTACTGTTCTGTAACAACTTTGACTAGATGAGAGGTAAATTGAGTTTCCCGATCAGTCACAATTTCTCGCAATACACCAAATCTAGTAAAGATATCATTAAAAAGGAAATCTACCACTGATTGTTCACTTGCAGCTGGTAAAGCCTTTGCTTCAACCCATTTATTCACATAGTCAATGCATACAAGTATATACTTTTTCTTTTTAGATGTAGGGTTATGTTGGCAGCCAACCCAATTTTTTTTTATTGCTCTCAAAAAAGCTGCCTACACCCCTTGTGGTATTACGACAAATCATTGTCGCATTATGCTAATGGACATTTGTCTCATTTTTGCGACAATTACAGTTCAATTTCGATTCAGTTTTCACAACTGCAAGTGTGAAAACACCTCTTTTGTTGCTTAGATTGTCGTCGTTTTTTGATTTGATGGAAGACACTTGACCACTGGTTTACCACATGACTGCTAAGGTTTTCTCGAACTTATGTCTTGATTACACGTTTAGATATGATTCGATTCCTAAACCTTTGGGCATAAAATTTATTGGTTTTGCTCTGATCTTATGAAAATTGTAATGGATTTGGTCTTAGTTCTTTTATCCTTATTATGGACTTTCACTCAGTTATTACATGAAGAGTTTTGGATCATAATGTTCTCAAAAGATTGGAATACAAACTTTTGGATATGCAACAAATACATTGGCAATTTTATAAGGTCTAATAGCAATGATTTGAAGGCGCATGGGTTAATCATATTGGACTTCACGAATTAATGCTTGGTGTGTTATTTGCAAAGTGGATAATACGTTGCATAATTCGTAATACCAAGCTATGTATTGGCATTAAACCTTGTGATTGAACATTGGATTGGCACGATAGATCGATAGTTAATGCTGGGTACTGTGTTTGATTAAACTTAACACTTGGCGCATAATTATCACATTAAGTTTTGGTTCTGACTCGGATGAATGGCACGTAGAGGTGATGATTCACCTATTTGTTGGTCGATACGTTTGTTTTAAATGATTATGGTTTTAATAGCTCTATACAGGTCATTAATGCAATGCGTGGCAATGGTAATCCCACCACCTTCGCACGCATGGAGTTGTTTCCGGTCTCGTCGAGCATTCAAGCTATTGAAACCCTATCGTTTTCACTCTGTGCATTGTTCATTCAGTGTGAACCCTACCATGTAAAGAGGTTATGGCTCCTGTTGTGAGGGTCGAACCTAATGGATGCCAAGCACTGTTGACATTTGATGGTGCATATAGCGACCTGGAAGAGTTCGGGTGGCTTTCGTTTATAAGGAAGTTCGATGGTTTTAACATCTCTGTCGCTCGGCAATTCGCACTGTCATTTGATGGCTGCCGAGCCAAAGTTGGAGATGTCCAGCTTGAAATCACTGAACAATTTCTCAGCCTGGCAACTAGCCTGCCTGTTAAGGGACAAAAATGGTCCAAAAGATACAAGGTAAAGGATGTCCCATGGACATTGTTATTTCGATCTCGGATAGTGAGGTCGTGCGACAGAGGTTTACCTGCGAAGATGTTGAAACCCCGCTGGTATGATCTCTTGATGATTATCAAGCAATTTGTTACTTGTGAAGGCAGGTACGGGTTTGTTTACTAGTTTCATCTATTTTTATTAATGGTGTTTATGGGTTTCGAGCTTAGTATGCCGCACTATCTGCACCGAAGTTTATTCAAAATGGCTAAGAAGTACAAGCGAAGTCAGGCTGACACTAGCCTCTTCCATGTTGGGTTGATTAAAATGCTTCTTGTTTATGAGTTAGGGTTACATCGTGATTCCTGGCATGATTTTCTCAATCGTAATGGCTTTGAGGAATCAAATCCTCCACAGGTCGATAAGCCTATGGTAACCGAGAGTAAGCCTACCCCTGTACCCTACAGTGTTTTTCTACCTAAACCTGAACCCGACTCACCTTTGAATTCGCCTATGGCTGTGACCAAACCGACCGAAGTTACTAAGCCTACAACCACAAAGGCTAGAGCGAAGACTGCTGCTAGAAACAAGAAAAATGCAAGGATGATCTCTCGCATGGAGAGAAATAAACCTAAGCTTCCTGCCAAAACAGAGCCCATCATGGTCAGCGAGGACTCTGATTCAAGCATTGAGCGTTTTATCGCCGAAGAGGGCTTCTCTGGTGAAAAACCTCCTTACGATTTCATTGAGAATTTACCTCCCTGTCTGCGGGATAACCCTGACTTTCCTGGTATTAAAACACCTTATGAAACCCTCGGGGAATCATCAAACCCCCCTTCTGCTCAAAAGGTTGCTTCACCTTGCGATCAGTGTGGACTGTGGTTAGAGAGATACTACTTGGACGTCCAAAAATTGCAATCCAAAATTCACGAGTTGGAAAAACAAGTGGCAAAGCTCACTGGTAAGAATGCAAAGGTGCAACCCAATGATAAGAATCAACGAACTGCTGGGTCAATCCTGTTCAAAAATGTCGAGTCTACTACTGCAATTGTCAATTCGAAATTGAAATAGCTTCAACAACTGTAATGGTATAACTTTCCCTCTTTTATACAGCGTGATCATAAGCTCTGTTTACATGGTTGACTTGCTCTGTCATGCATAAGTTTTTATTATCGATTTCTAGATTGGTTGTGATTAGATTTAGTTTGATTGACCATAATTTGATGTGAATATGTTGTTATTTGATATCTTTTCTATTCTTGAAATACAAACGATATCTCTGTTCGATTTGATTATATCTTGCGCGATACGGTGAACAAATTGGTTAACTGTGCTAATTGTATTTTCTATGTTGGGACCAATTCGTATATCATTTGTTACATAATCAAATTTCGAATGGATAACGATAATAGCTGTTACGATGTGAGTTGTTTTCCGATGATAACAAATCTGTTATTCGATTGAGATTACAGAGATGGATTGATTGTATCAAATCTTTTGATTTGTGTCTGTAATTAAATTTAGTCATATGCATGGTTTGTTGACTCTATCTAAACCCTGTTTGTCGATTATGGAGTGATCTAACATGAATACTGATGAGTCGATATTCGTGGAGATGTTCCGATTACATTGGAAGCAATTCGTACATCGTGCTTTTATTTGAATAATATCGATCTGCTGTTGTGATTTTAATTAGTCAATTACAGTTACGAATTTACTTGTGAATTATTTGAAACACGGGGAATGAGAACTGTGGTTGGATTCTATGGATACAGTGATGCGTGAAATTGTAATGGCTTTCTATATTAGAAATGATATGAATCTTATGCTTATCGATAATGATGGTTTGTATTTCATGCGATTTGGTTTGTCATTCATTTCATTCATGGAACAATCTTGTTAAGATGTGATGTGATTTTATACCGATTGGGAAAATAGAGTATCTCTACTCTGTCCCGATTGTATTTTGTTTGATTTGGTTGGATTTAATCATTAGTGATTTATTGATTATTATTAGATGATTAGATTCGATTTGATTGTATATCTGGTCATGTTTACTATCTTAGACCAGCTACAGAATCAAACGATTCTGTAGCTAAGTCTGTAAAAACAATTTTTATTTGTTTTTCAAGTAAAACATCCTTCTAACTTGGTTTTTGTGTTCTATTGCAGGGCAATTCGAATTTGCAATGGACATCATGGGCAGTTAGGGGATAATCTACAGATTTCACTTGCATTTTTAGTTACTTAGTTTAGAAGATTTTGGGATTATTCCCAGATTGTGTAAAACTGTTTACTATTATTCACAAGGGAGTTTTACCTTGTGAAAAACCTATTTAAACTTATGATTTTGTAATAATCGATCATCCTCAGTTAGGGAGAACAAGGATATGTGATTTTGATTCAAACTGGAGCAGAATTGATGCGTTGTTATAGCTTTTGCTTTTCAATATATCGACACTTTGTTCCAAGTTTTGTATATCATTTTGTTTCTGGTTTAGTATTACTTTGCTATCTAAATCAAATTCAAGTGAT
>JASDQU010244865.1:36087-48915 GCA_032191745.1 Picea mariana
TCTCTATCGATACTTAGAGTGTTCTCGAAACTCCTTTCTGCACTCCTTGCAGAAATCTGTGCAACTCTCCTGTGACTTTGCTCGGCTTGAAAACCTCCAAGGTTCCAAGTTCTTCTACGAGCTTCTCATGCCCTCCTGGCATTTTCTCGCTTGACTTTCTGAGATTATAAGGTGAACTCTCGACACCTTAGGCACACTTCTTTCACTTGGCTCAGTTCTTCAATGAATTCTCCCTCAGCCTTATGTAAAGGTTTAAGGCATCTCCTTTCCTTTGTCGACGCACTTCTTGCAAAACCTTCCTTCATTAGAATGTTCAACAATTATGGGATTCTCTCATAACCTCAATCGTGTAGTTCCTGGGTATGCTCACGAAAGCTCGATGCCCTCTTGGCAGAGTATTCCAGATTGTTCAGTAACTCTGTGTTGTGCCTCTCTCCACACAATCTTTATTTTCAAGGGACATAACCACCTTGAAATTTCTCCCCGAGTCTATAAATTAATATGGTGTGCCCTCCTGACAACTTCTCTTCTGACTCCATTGAGTTCAGACACACACTCCTTGCATCGGCTTATAAAGTTTCCTCTCTCTATTGCACACTCCTTGCACTTAGCCTAGAGAACCAGACTTAACTTAACACACTCGCGGATATAAAACTACATCTCTATCCCTGTAGATGATTTCTAACATCCATCTACAATTCACAAACATGTAAAAGACATTCACAATACAACATCCATTGAAGAGAAATGTAAAACAAGAAAAAATCTCATTTTATATTAATGGTGGAATGCCAATTTACAATGGTGGAGTACGAGCTACAACTGAGTCTCGGCTCTCTGTGTTTCTCTCCTGAGGTAACTCTATCCTATCTAACCCCTTCTCATCTAACTCAACAACCCCTACTTTGCCTACAGTACAAAGATTTATACAAGAGGGGCTCTATGAGATTCCCTCACAAGCTAACAAATGGTGTCAAATCACCACCCCTATTGCATATCGAAAGGCCATATTACAATGATGGCGATTTTGTTCCAAATCGGACACAGATCCATTATGTCGTCAGCCTATTAATGGCGACCTTATCTCCAACTTGTGCAAAAGAATGATTTGGATCTTCCAGCTTGTCTTCAACTAATGCCTGGATCACACCTTGGATTCTCGAGGCAAAAATGAGAGGGAAATGCCTCTCTTCTATTGAATGCGCACCATGCGTGTTGATTAGTTGGCGCGTGCTGAGATGGAGCGATGCTCCTGCATCATTGTTGCACTAAAAGTGGGCATGTGGAAACAACCAGATGTTATCTCATCCCATGAGGGCCATGCCTAAATCCTTCACCATAAGGGGACCACTTTGGAGTTATATACAATTATGTCAAGACTCCTTGAAGGCACTTCAAGGATTCTTCAAGTAGACACATCATTACTGCTTCAAGGGCTTCTTCAATTTTCTTTGACATTGACTTGCCCTCTTGACTTGACTACTGCATGTTGGCTTCTTAGGCTTCATCATCACGTCTTCAAGTCTTCTTCTCTTGGCTTCATGGCTTCAAGGATTCTTTACTTGGCTTTGCTTCAAGGCTTCTTCACTTGGCTTCATGGCTTCAACACTCAAACAAAATCAAGGCTTCTTTACTTAGTTTCATGGCTTCAAGGCTTCTTTACTTAGCTTGACGGCTTCAAGGATTCTTCACTTGGATTCATGGCTTCAATATTCAAACAATCTCCCTTTTTCACTACCACATCATCATCATCATTGTTACATCCTTATCATTACTGCCACATGATCATCATCGCTACCACTTTGACATTAATGACAACCTTTTCTCAACAATATGTTATCTAAGTCATTGACTACTAAGACATTGGGAATTGATTGTTTAATGGCCTTTCATTTTTTCTCTTGGGAAACCTAATGGATGTTGTTCGCATTGAAAATAATATATACTTGATCATAATTCAACATATCTTATTCTTGGGTTGCATCAACTCTATATATTTGATGCAAATTTGTTCCCCCTTTGACACTATGTTAACTTAACACAACAATGCAATTCTTGAATTTGAACATTGTTTATGCGTGGTTTCTTTTATCAAAGATGATACTTCCTTGCAATTCATTGGACAATACTTCAACATATAATATATAATCAATTGTATTTGAGCATGGAAATCCCTCCTTGGTGCTAGTCATTGATGCTAGTTAGTTGCATTAGCTAAGGATATATCATTTTAATAACAAAGCTAGTTAGAGTTTAATCTACATAACTTTGATCCGACCATATTTGTATTTATTTTCATTTACAAGTCAATTTGTTTTGACATTGTATTAGTTGGTTTATTTTACATATATTTTCATAAAGATTTACTATGTTCCCAAACAATATATAGTAGTGTTTTTTTTTTTCAAAATAAATTTTGGTATTATAATTTTCAAAATCTAAACATTCAATTTTTTGATTGGTGAAAGATGCCACTGATGAGACATAAATCCCTCAAGGATAACTCTAAATTGTTGAATGGAAAAAAAAATTTAAAATAAAATAAAATCACCACATTACCTTGTAGCTTTGAATGCAGATGGTATCAACATATGACAATGTATAGTCTTGTGACCTTGAATGCAAAGAGAAGGGGAATACAACAATGTTTGGTACTATGGGGGCATTCAATGAATTTAAAACATTATCTCTTAACATAAGTGGATGGTGAGTAGGTCAGAGTTAAATTCAAGTGTGATGATGTTTCTAGCATGATCAACGCAAATAACTTATACAATGTAATATGTACAGTAGTCCCATTGCATGTGACACTGTTTCTTGCTTATGGGTTTATGAAATGATAGAAGATATTTAGCCCAGAGCAATGTGCATGGATAATAGATTTGTGGTAATATTTGTAGTCCCACTTCTATCATTTAAGTTGTTTTGTAAATTTATTCTTATTATATGAACTTTAGATTCATTGTAGTAGATGTCATATCCAAGCCATAGTTCTCTTAGTGTTGGGTCCATGAAGAAGTTTCACTAAGAGAAGAAGCTTGGATTGGGTTATCATGTTGTTTTCACTATCAACTCTTCCCAACACTCTTTTCATGGGCATACCCCTCCTAAAGTATATGTATGGGAGAAACTCTTATATATTGATGATGCAAACTATTGTCTCACAATGCAATATTTGGTACATGCTTTTGTTGTTTTTGTTTGAATATAGGAGTGCCAAAATAGTCATAGTTGAACAGTGCCCCATGATTACTAATTCCATTGATTCTTTCAAATTTGAGTCAAATGTTATGTCCCTAGATGGAATAGAGATTTTGGATATTGATTACTAGTTGAACAAATATTTTCTTTAATAGTCTTGTAGTTTGACTCCTAGGGGCTCTAGCTTTAATAGAGTAGATTATGTTTTTATGATGTGAAGTGTAACAATGATCCCCCTACGATCAAACATAAAAAATGGTAACAACAAACCGCATGTATGTGATGCCAATTCCCTTCATTCTTCCTGTTAGAACACGTTTAATTTTGAGCTTTTGGACTTTAGATTTTGCCTCTTAGAAATAATTTTTTTTTACCCAAAAAGTGAAAAACTTAGATAATTGCCTTTTAATTTTAAAATAAATCCATTGGTTGTTATTTATCAATAAGACGCTTACAATATCTATCGCTGATGAGTTACTCTAATTTGATTGAACAGTCCTAATGATCTCCGAAGTTTAGAAGCTGCATGAGTTTTAAAAGAAAATCTTTAACGGTCGCTTCAGAGCTTCTTGCTTCGGGTATTCCAACAAATCTAAACAACAAAAACCATGAACTCTAAAGTCCCGAAGATAGTCACTTGTGATAATTCCTAAAGGAATCAGAGACACGTCAAGGGACACGTGTCTTTTAAATCTTCTCTCAGGTTGACACATGACACTTATTTTTGACATTTACGTCAGATGATTCACACGTTTTCAAGTGACATGTGGCACCTCTCTTTTCTTAAAATGTTATCAAGAATGACATCATCTCTTCCAGTCACTCTGGGAGATTTCCCTTCGAGAGTTTAAACAAAGATTTAGTTCACAAAGCACCGAAGTAATGAATTTTACAAGAAGTAAAAAGTATTTTAAAGAGTTAATAAAACATTTAATAACTTAGGTTAATCATGATTAAGTATTAATTAATTACTCCACAGTTTCGGACTTCGATATATTCCCCCTTGTCACATCCAAAGCGTCCGAACGCCGAACCATCAAAGTATTAATGACATTTATGATTGGTTAAGGTTAATGATTTCAATAAAGATTGCAAATCACTAGGTAATAAATTCCATTAAGTTTATAATAAATTCTTCGTCAATAGATCTATATGAAGACCGATAGACTTTACGAATAAAAAATTCAAATTTCAAAGTTATTTTACCATTTGCTATTAACAGTTTTTCATTCAGTGAAAACCTTACAGAATTCTCTTGTTACAGGTAGGCTAGTTTTATTTTCTTGAGGATTATGGCACCACGAAAGCTGCAACGAAGCTTGATGCATAAGGTGATGATTCCAATCCAAACACAAATGTTCTATCAGACAAAACTCCGTGAGTTACAGACACAATTAAGTCTTGGAAGAAGGTTTTTGATATCTTAGCGAATGAGACTATTAATTATCCAGACGAATCTGCTGAGGAAGATGATGATACCTTTTCAGCCAAGCTTAGATCGGTAGCACAGTCATAATTGCATAGATTGCCAGACGACCCAGAATTATACACTACAATGATATGATAAATTGGGCTTTGGAACACGTTGACATCCAAACCAGAAGCGTCATCAACCACCAGCAGACTGCTGTCGGCTCTTTCCGATCGGAGAATCTACAAGTAATGTTTAATATTTCCGCTACACCTAAATATACTTACAATGCATTTTTTATTCTAGATTTTGAGAGGAGAGAATGCACTCAATACAGTATAAATGGTCATGATATAATCAAGACATAGTGGGGAAATCTGGAAAAATTCAGAACCAACGCTCATGGTATGTATGCCACAACAACCTTAGGTGCTCATATGTTATATATAGCCATGATGCTCTGTCATCTGTTTGGGAAAAAAAACCCTACACATTTCTTAGTTGAGTTGGTAGCCATAATGAATGAAGTAACCGAGGGTTATACCTTCAATTGGGCTAAAATGCTATCTGATAATTTGGCCAAGGAAATTGCCGAGTATCAATCATCAAAATCAAAAGGCAAACTTGCTCTGTTTTACATGTCAACATATATTATGGATGCCATTTGTTTCATGACCCCATTCCCCCTGATGAACTGGAGTTGGACCCCGACCAATTCTAAGCCAATACATTTCTACCACTCCAAATTATGGGAGGAAAATTCCAAATATTTATTTTACAAAATCTGTCACAGCATAGTGGTACCCATTCACATAGCTATCTATGGCCACCCGTTGCCCAGGATTTCAGAAAAGATTATGGGGAAATTATGCACACTTGCAGACTGGTTCATCGAGGAGAAATTCTCCTATATCAGAGTATATGGTTGTTCCGTTCCTCCTCACGACCTTCCATAGTTTTTACTCGATATGTTGGTGTGTAGAGAAGTAGCATACCAAACAATAGCAGGAGGCATCAACAAAGAATTGAAAGTAGCTCAGAAAAAAGTTTGGCCAACTTTTCCCATTCAAGTTGGTATGTTCACATTGTTAGATTTTGGTCATTCTAAAGTCGAGGCTGTAGCCCTAGAAGATGTCAAGCTAGTTGACATCGAATTCAAGAAACATGATCCACATAAGATAGTGGAAAATCATTTGGCTCAATACAACATGAAGCGATATATCCATGAGGATTCTCCTTATGATGAGATGTTCAAGGGAGTTAGATCATATGAAGAAATTCAAAGCAGAGTGTAGAATCTTCCTCCTAACCAATAGGTTGGTTTCCTCATCTTTCAAAAGCACAGAGGAAACAATTTGCCAAAGATATTGCAAGGAGAGTCAAAACCCATGCCTTCTTCACAGGAAGCTAAACCCACAAGATTTGAGCCAAGTTGCTCCACTAAGCACAAAGTTGAAGAAGTACTAAAAATCCTAGAAATGTTATTTGAAGTAATAAAAACATCACTGTCAGGTTTGAATGATCAACAATTATTAGCACAGTTTGAAGCTTTCATGAATCTGGGACAAGTTGTTCCTCATTCAACGCCAGCTACTCCTGCTGGAACCCCAAATACAATAGGTTAGGAACATTCCACAACAATTATTTCTCCTATTCCATCATTAACCTCTTTACATACCAGTTTTGGAAATCCTAATTCAGAGCTCATTCATGTTGATGATCTTACTCCTATCTTGTCTGAAGATATGCCTCCCTCAAGTTTCTTTTTCAACAAGAAATGAAAATCTATTGTAAAAAGAGAATCTCACCAAAAGGATGGAGTAGTCACTAAAAGACAAAGATTGGTGTATGATGGGAAAGATCAATATGATTCTAAGTTTGCAAAGGAAGTTTTAGATTCACTAGGGGCTTTTGCCACTGCCAATCAATGGTCAGTGGAAAATTTAACCAAACAAATGCAACATGAATGTCTCTTGGTAGAGTAATCACAAAATGAGATACATAATACAGAACAGACTGTTAGAAGCAAGATGAATCAAGACATTGAACAAATCAGGGCTAGCCATCATCATCAAATGAAGCAGTTACATGATAATCTTGAGTTGATCTACCAGAGTTCACAGACCAGTAAATGTTTGATCACTCAATGGGACAATTTGATTGAACATCTGCAGGACAAATTGGCCCTAACAGAGAACACACCAATAGATATTATTTCCTTCAAAACACAAGCATCATAAATCAATGAGAAGATGGAAGTTGTTCAACAGGAGCTATATCAAAAGGTAGATGCTATTCATAAATGTTACCAGACAATAAATCTCTCTCTAAAGAGTATTTATTTACAGAAAAATATGCATGTGCAGCTAGGTCTAAGTTTTAGGAATTTATCATATGGAGGAAGAAAGCTAATATCCCTCGTCTTGCCCCTTTCACACATTTTGAACAAGTGAAAGGCGAAATGGCCCTGAAAGTATGGGAAAAAAATCTGGAGAAAAGCAAGAAACTTGCCAGAGAGGCAAAGAAGGCACGTCTAGAGGCATTATCTTTAGTAAATAAAAAGATGATTGAATTTGAAGGAAATAATATCTCAGAGTCATTAGGACATATTGAAATAGAAATGAACCAACAAAGCTCTAGGAAGAACAAGGAAGATATTCAGTCGACCATCCAACAGATGAACCATATCGATTTAGTCAAAATCAATGAATTGTTGGTAAATCCAAGTTTACAGTATCAAATCACAGTCCAAGAAGTGAACAAGATCCAAGAGAAGCTACCACAAGTACAAAATAAGATGTTCGCCTTTGAATTGAATGAGAAGATTGAGCCTGCAAGATTCGTGGTAGCATTGATGGACATGTGCACCCAATTCAATGAACAAAGAAAAGTGAGTGTAGCTGGGAGAAAATGAAATAACATACACAACATCCACTTTCTCCATCGATACTCTCCCTCTCCTGCCTCACCACCTATACTTCCCCTCTCTCTACACGTCACTTACCCCATCTATCCCTACCACCTACATTCTCACATCCACTCATCCCACTTCCTTATTAGACACTTGTTCCCACATCATCCTATTCATGAATAATTACTCTTCCCCATAACTGTTAGCCATCCCATAATGAGCCAACGCTGAGCTACCTGTCCAATTACTACCCCCATATTTCCAACTGCAATTCTTTATCCCAGTAAATGCATTCAAAGGATAGATGGCAACGAAATCAGATAGAAAATACATTAAGCCAATGATTGTGGTGGCCTTAATGGACATGTGTACCTATTTCAAAGAACAAAGGAAAACAAGTGCATCTGCAAGGAAATGAAGGGACAAATGAAGCGCCAACACATCAAATCAAAACTCAACAATATTTGCATGTTGTTATTTCATTCAGATTGTATTCTATTTTTAGGCAGATATTGTGGGAAGTCCAATGGTTTTTAGTTGAGACAAATTTTTGTATAAATAGATAAATTTTAGATTTATTCGAGGTTGCTTCTTGTCGAATGTAAAAGAGAAAAACTTTTTGAATATCAATACAAGTGCAAACAACGATTATAAGTTTCATTCAATTTGAGTTATGTGTTTCCTTTGTGTTTCCATCTCTCTGAATTTCTTTCTATAGTTCTTGAAGAGTGAATGATTACAATTTAGTACTACATCTACCGTGATCATAATATATCATAAGTTCATTCAGTAACAACTTTTCCTCTGTTATTACCATGAGTAAAACAAGACCTGTGACCTTGTGAATTACTGCATTTTTATCTCCTTGCAAGGGTGCATCTTCTACTTTTCTTCTACTGCAAACAAGGTGAGACTTATATGTAATTGATACCTGAATTTGTTTTAACAGTTTTGTAAATCATTTCTACACCATTTGACATTATAATTGCGACTCAGATAGCGAGATACAACCTCTGTACTGTCTTATCATTAATTTCATTTAAAGATTATTTCTCACAAAACTAGACGTAGAAAAAAGAACTCATAAAAATACTTCATTTAAAATCTTTGATTCCTGATATTATTCTTTCAGCCTTAGAATCAATCTCAGGAACAACATCTTTTTGGCACCACTGCCAGGGACGGAGAAAATAAATCGTTTTTCCTCTGGGAGAATGATAAAGTTAAATTTTTGTCTTTGATGATGAGCAAAGATTGAATACATGGAAAGGTTCATTTTTCACCTAGCAAATCCATTGTAGGAAAAGATGGCATTCGGTTGAAAGAATACTAGGAAAAAACTAGACGAAAAGCAAACTATGCCAGTTTCGGATCTCGAAAAATTGTTGAAATTTAAGGGATATCTTAGACAAAATTCTGCATGAGCAGGTAAGGTCTATTAACCTAGAGTTACACAAGTTAATATTAATATTCTTGCTGGCGAACTAAGTCTCAAAGAAAATTTTAAACAAGTTCATTCTTTAGAAGCATCAACAAGCAAGTCTGAAGTTAAACTAGAAACTCCAGAAGTAATTATTCCTGAAATAAAATTTGAGATTGACCAGACCATCCCTATTTCGTTGATAGATACTTTTACTAGTGAAAATAATTAATCCATTTCAATCCCTACTATCATTAGTACACAGTCAATTCTTTCTCTTCCCGAAGTAAAGTTTATGTTTCCAAAAACCCTGTATATTATTTTTTATACCCGGATTCATCACCTACTACTTCTCGTATCTGTACATATGGTAAATATGAGAAACCAAGGTCAAATTTTCTTTTTCCCCCTCATTTAGATCTTCCATCTTCTCATGATCATTTTCCTGAACTTCATTCACACCATTTTGAAGTAGTCAAAAGATCAATAGATCAGTCTTTTGAAGTTTTTGATAATCTCCTATTTAGTCCTTGAATTCCATCTCCTAGACTTTCAATGGCCGGTGTTGGAGGTGCTGGTGCTGGAGGTGCCGGATCTATAGGGGTTGGTGGACAAGAAAAAAAACAAGTTCAACCCCCTAGGATTTTTGCCAAGGTCGTTGCTAGATATTCTCCCTTAGTTCTTCCTGCTGTCCTGCATGATTTGCCTGAAAATTACATGAAGAGTCTCCCTAAATTCACGGGAGAAGGGGATTTAATAACAACATAAGATATAGCCTTTTTCTATCAATTTGATGATATTCTTGGTGTTGAGCACAAGGATGTTTATACAAGATTGTTATTACAAACCTTTGAAGGACATGTAAGAACTTGGTTCATAAGACTTCCTGTAGGTTCTATACCATCATATAATGATTTGGAAACTTCCTTCATAAGGCAATAGGGTGAGAAAAAAGACCATCTATATTACCTAACCGAATTTAGAGCCTTGAGAAAGAAAACGTCTGAATCAGTCTTGGAAATTAATCAAAGATTTAACAAACTTTATCACAAAGATCCATGCTGAAGTTAAACCTTCAACCAGCTGCAAAAGTCACTTTTGCAGGAGCTTTTGATTCTGATTTCGCTCTACTTTTGAGAGAAAGAAGATCCACTACTTTAGCAGGAATGTAAGATGATTCCATAGATATTGAATCAAATATGATGGCATCTGGGAAGTTGAAAACTAAAGTTGATATGGGAACAAGAGAACCCAGGCGTTTTAAAGAACATGATGGGCCCTTTGGATCTGGAAAATCTGCAGAGGAAAAAATGGATGAGATGGAAAAAATTATTAAAGACCCATCGAACAAAATTTCCAAGATGGAAATAGAACAAGCCAAACCTGATCTATATGTTAGAAATCAATTAAGGAGAAATCCTAATCCTTAGATACACCAAAGGCAAATAAAAAATGAGGAACAAAAGATTCAAGCTCCTTTTAAAACTGAGAATTTCATACAGAGAGACGAGGTGAAAGATTATGATGAATTAGATGAAGATCTAAACAACCTCAATGAGGATGATCTTGAGCCTCACCTAACCAAACAGGATTATGAGAAATCCTTGGATTTGGAATCTTTATTTAATGATGATGACAATATCAACAATTTGAGAGACTCTACATACAAATGTCTCTCTGATTCAATAATGATCGAGCTTCAGCATAAATATGATTTGAGGCCAAGAGAAAAGAATTCAATAAAATCTCCACCAAGAAATATTTTATCATGAAACAAAGCGAATGAGGCAATAGGTGAAAAACCATCAACTGAAACACAAGCTTCCCGAATAAAGCAAGTTGAAATGAAAGCAGTACCGGCTAAAAAGCCAGAAAATAAAGAAGCAAAAGTTCAGACCAGGGAAATTAAAAATTCAATTGGAACTTTTAATCTAGAAAATGAATCGAATAAAATTAAAATTCCAATGCCTCTGGTTGAACTTGCTAGAAATCCAATCTATAAAAAACAAATCGCAAAATAATTTTTTTTTCTGATGCTGGATGTCAAGCCAATGTTATCAATTTGTAGGATGAGAAACCTACAATCATGTTTGGACCACACATTAAAAATGGTAAGGATATTGTTGCTCCTTTCTATATTACACTGACTGTGCACGATCATTTACTTCACAATTGCATGTTAGACTTAGGAGATTTGCATAATTTAATGCCTAATATTATCATGGAAAAATTGGGCCTTGAAATTACTAGACCTTATCAAGATTTATACTCATTTGATTCTAGAGAGGTTAAGTGTCTGGGTATGATTAAAGATTTAGTTGTAAATATTGCTCGGGTTCCCGTGAAAACTATTCTTATGGATGTGGTTGTTGCTGACATTCCTGCCAAGTATGACATGCTTCTATCCAGATCTTGGGGTCCCAAGCTAGGAGGATCAATTCAACTAGACATGTCGTATGCTACAATTCCAATTTTTGGTGGACAATTTACTCGACTGTATAGAGAAACTAGACTGGTGTATACTGTAAGTGACCCTCAAAAAATTAAAATTCCCAAAATTTTTCTCTTATCGGTGAAGGTGTTTGAAAATTAGAAGAAAGTTAGTTTCAAAGTATTCTTAAAACTGTTGACATACCTTCTTTTCAGTCTAAAGATTTTAAACATATATCATCCCTTGTATGTTACATACAAATTGATTCTCCCCACTTCAAAATATTAAAATATAAGACAGATGATGAAAGGAAATTCATAATTTGATTGCCCCCATCTTGTCCAAAAGAGATGATGAAAGGAAATTCATATATTGATTGCCCTCATCTTAGTGAAATGCAAAAGTGTTAATTGAAGTGGTGAAAGGAAATTCAATGGGAGAAGTAGATAACTTCACCGGGGTACTGAACATTCTCGCTGGCAGTGAAGCAATATCTATGATATCTGTAAGGCTGCCATACATATCTGTATATCATACTCTGTTATCTAGTTCTCTTTCCGATGATTTTTTACATCCTAAACCAACTAGGGATTCCCTAAATAAATATGTTACATTTGCTTAACTTTGAAACGGACAAAGTCGGTCGAAGCTGATATTTTAGTTAAAATTATTTTGATTATCTTAAACAATTCTGAAATCAATTTTAATAAAAAGAATTTTTAGTATCCTACCTTGAGATCAATCATTAAGTATGTTTTGAATATTTTTGGATTTGGATAATTTCATTTTTCTATGTATGAATAATTATTAAATAAAACTAGAAAATGTTTTTCAAAAAATAATAATGACTCCATTTACCCAATAAAGGCACTTGATCTACTGTTCTTTCGCGCCTCACAAGGAGCCAAAATCACCAGATGGAGCCTATGTTAGAACACGTTTAATTTTGAGCTTTTGGACTTTAGATTTTGCCTCTTAGACATAAATTGTTTTTACCCAAAAAGAGAAAAACTTAGAGAATTGCCTTTTAATTTTAAAATAAATCCATTGGTTGTTATTTATCAATAAGGTGCTTACAATATCTATCATTGACGAGTTGCTTTAATTTGATAGAATGGTCCTAATGATCTCCGAAGTTTAGAAACTTCCCGAGTTTTAAAAGAAATTCTTTAATGGTCGCTTCAGAGCTTCGCACTTCAGGTATTCCAACAAATCTAAACAAAAAAAAACTTGAAACTGCGAAGTCCTGAAGATAGTCACTCGTGATAATTCCTAAAGGACTTATGAATGCGTCAGGGGACACATGTCCTTTAAATCTTCTCTCGGGTTGACACGTGGCACTTCTTTTTGACATTTACATCGGATGATTCACACGTTTTCAAGTGACACTTGGCGCCTCTCTTTTCTTAACACGTCATCAATAGTGACATCATCTCTGCAACGTCACTCCAGAA
>JASDQU010244865.1:61699-73124 GCA_032191745.1 Picea mariana
ATAGAGGCCACGATGTATTAGATGGTCTGCCATTTTTTTGCCATTGATTTGTATAGCTCTAGATAGATGTTGTGTTATGATACATGGGAGGGAAAACTTCCCTTTTGCTTCAGAGTTGTTTTGTTTATTTTTTGAGAGGTTTCCAGAGACCTGTGAAATTATTAGTGTATACAGAGCATGTTAATGTTGAAGATCATAACAATCGAAGTAAATTAAATATGCCAAAAAATATTGTTACGTATATAAACAAATCAATAAACATGTAATTTACCAAAGAAGACTCCTAAGCCTGGATAATCATGTGTGGTGTAAGCACATATGCCATACAACACAAAACTCCTCTCTGTTGTGATGGGTCTTGATAAATTGTATACATGTATCCATTCCCATAATTCCTTCAATTCATCTACCAATGGTTGTAGGTAGACATCCATATTCTTCACTTGTCTTCTATCAGGGACTATAAGAGCCAACATAAGATGTTCATTCCTCGCGGATAACCATGGGGGGATATTGTTATTGATCACTACTACAGTCCAAATAGAACAGTTGGTGTTTTGGAGGAAATATGGGTTGACGCCATCCACGACTATGTTGAGTCGTAGACTTCGTACTTCATCCTCGAATTTTTCGGGCCATGTATCCTCTGTATGCTTCATGGCTATTGAATCTGTTGGGATTCACATAACTCCTGACCCACTTCTATGTGAGGCATGCCATCCCTGCAACATAGTTAATTATTTGCAATGAAAGAGCCTTTGAATCCTTGGGATTATAGTCATGTTCCTCAATATCTTATGAGGAGGACTATGTGATTTACCCTTTTTATTCGATTTATGGTACCTGTCATGCCCACATTTTAGACATATCTCTTTGTATGCATATTCTCCTCTATATATAATAGAATCATTCGGACATGCATGATATGATATGTACTCAACACCCAACATTTTCAACATCTGCTTTGCCTCTTCGCAGCAACCGGGCCAGACATTATCACTTGGAAGAACCTTATCTTTGAATAACCTATAGTTAGTGGGCAATAGAAATGTACATTCTCATTTAACGTTCATAAAATCGACCATTTTTAATGTTGATTGTGTGATGAGATTTCTCAAAATATAAGGGACTCGATGGTAGTTACATCAATATTGTCGAGAAACATATGTTTGACATGCCAAATTTTGTTTTCAAGTTGTACAGTAACATTGTTGTCCCCAGCTAGGTATACTTTGACTGGCTAGGTTGTTAGACAAGTAGTTTTGGAATATAGGTTTGGGAAAAATGCTACGTACAAAAGCGGTGTGCAAAGGAGAATAATAAAGAGGAGGAAGTGTGCAACCAAGGTGCATCGAGAAGGACAACGTGTAGTAAGCAGAATAAGACAGAGAATAAAGCAAAGAGAAGAATAAAGCATAATAAGGCAAGAGAATAAAGTGTATGAAAAGGAAAGAAGACAACTCAACATTCTAAATATGGAAGGACGCACAAAAGCAGTATGTAGATGGAAAAGCAGAAGAAAGTAGTCGAACAACTAGTTAATTGAATTAGCCATGCAATATAATGGGTTTTTGGGATGAACCAAGTAGGGTTTTAAGCCCTAGATTTGATGTATAAATATGTAATGGGTTGGGAGATTAGGGGTTATATTCGGTTCCTATCTATGAGATGTTTTTGGGGTTCTTGTTCTATGTGTCTGAATGTAAGGGATGATGCAGAGGGAGAGAGACTTGCACTGCAGAGCGGCTAGGCTAGGAGAAAAGAAATATGTTCAGGATATATCTTTGTAAGCATAGTGCGCAAGCCTGGAGCACTTAATGAAAGCATAATAAAGAAGCCAGTCATTGTGGATGTAGCCCAGAGTTGGGTGAACCACGTTAAATGTTGTGTGACATGTTTTTTATGTGATTGATGATGAAATTTTGTTTGGATGCATATTAGATTAGTTTTTTCTTATGGTTAATCTTTGCACAAATAATCATGGTTGTTACAACAATAAGTTTATGCAGTAATTTGGAAGATAATGATAATATGAATCTGAACCGCTAAGTAAGTTAATACAGAACAAGGGTACACTTATGCACAAAGGACTAATAAGGAAGAATCAACAGAATGATCACCTCCCATTTCCCCCCTACTACAGAAACCCGGTTCTTGCAGTCCCAATAGATACCTTGTGCGAGACTTAATCTGTGCAAGTAGGTGATGCTAAAAGGGCCGGTGTCTGGTGGGTTTTCTTGGTCATAGATAAATCGAATCTAGGGTCTTACAAATGGAGCGCAGTGCCAACAAATGGTTCTATTGTCGAGACCTGGAATTTGTGATTAAGGGGATGTTTTGGAGGCCAACTAAGAAGGAGGTCTTAGAATTGGAAAGGAAGGAACGAGAGTTTTCTTGAAAAGGGAACAAAAACCCTCAGATGAGTGACAAACAATGGATGCAAAGGTATGTGTAAATAGACTTTCATGGAATTTTCTTTGGCGAATTTCAAATTATTCTGATTGAGTGGATAGAAAGATTAGTGGATAATACTGGAAGGCACAGAGCTGCAATGTCAAGGAATTGGACTCCTGAGTCAGTAAGACAACTAAATTTTGTAAGTAACCCAACTACTTGTGCTGTTAATTTTTGGTTGGATAGCATACTAGGAGGATATATTACAGAGTTTGCAATAGATTGTATTCAATCATACAGTGTCACAGAAAGGGACTTTATCGAAGGTCTGGGCGGGAGGTTCCTGAAATCATTAGGTGCGTCGATAAAGATGTTGTTGTGTGACAAGTGTGTGATGATAATGGAATTTGACTGCTAAGGGGATTTGCACACATAGGGGAAACGGGGGATGACAAGAGGATAGTCTAAGAGAACGAAGGAAGTGATGAAAAAGGAAGGGAGGGACTGAGGATACAAGAACAGGGTATACCAGTGGAAGAATACGAGTTTGGAAAGTTGCATAGAGGAAGGAGGTACAAGAGGAAAAATATTGGGGCTGAGAAAGGAGAGTCACACATAGAGCCATAGGGGAGAGAACCTTGCGTAATAGTATGAATAGTGGAGATACTATATATAGGAGGAGAAGAAGAGAATTTCCATTTCAGTCCAATAATAGAAGAATCGGTACGCCCTACTCAAACAGGGTCATGTGTCGAATCGATGACCCCATGTGCATCACCACAATTAGAAATAACAGTTGAAGACTCATCAAAAGCAATTGCAATTAGCCAAGGAGAATTGAGTAGTAGCAATCAAAGTAGTGGAAGTAGTGCGCAGAGTCAGAGCCAGCATCAGAGTCAACCAGCATCACCAAGCGGAGGGAATACACAAAGCAACATGGAAGGGGTAGAAAACACCCTTAGACTGGCTGAGTTCCAGGGATTTGGGTCATAGGACTTGGAACAACACTTGTTTGTATGCAAGACAATTTGGGCCACAAAGAATGTCCAAGATGAGGTTGTGAAGATTGTGCAATTGGCAACAACATTTATAGGTTGTGCATTGGTTTGGTACATGAAGCTGCAGAGTACCACACCTATAGGACATGCCTGAACTTTGGAAGAGATAAGGAAATTGTTATTGAAGGAGTTCAAGAATCCAAAGTCAGAGTTGCGGTACATCACATAATTGAAGGAGATTAAATAGGTACAAACGAAGTGAATATGGGACTTTGATTAAAGGTTCAAGGATCTGATGGGTAGACTGATTTTTCAGATCCTCGATCAACAACATCGAGAACGGTTTATTGCAAGGCTTCTACCACACATTCACGGGACGTTGATTAAACAGATGATTGTGTCGCAGCCCGAGGCACTAGAAATTGCAATCAAATTGGAATCATCTCCTATAGGAGATAGTGGAGGGATGGCGCAATTTCATACGCAATTGGTTGCATTGACGATTCAACTAGAAGAATTGACAAAGGGAAAGCAGAAATGTGACAAATTCCGGTGTCCCAAATGTAGGATTCAAGTCCATGACAAGGATGAATTCCCATCATTCTCACAGTATTTGGCAACGAGAGCACCAAATCCATTACTGGAAGGAGGATATTGCAATATATGTAAGAAATGGGGCCATCAACCAAGTAAGTGTCCATTACTATAAAAGTATCAAAGTACCCCAAGGAACTTGTTCTACAACTTTTTCAAGTCGATGGGACATGATGAGAAGGATTGTCGTGCATTCGAATTCATGAGAGAGTGCACATTAGATATGTACAGGATTCATGAGGAGAATGTTGCAACAGAAGAGGGTGGTCCACAATATAATACTCAAAAAGGCTCCAATCCAGGGAACAAAGGAAACTTTGGCAGAGGCCGAGGTAGAGGAAATTTTGGTAGAGGAGGAAGAGGATTGATTATATGTTATAATTGTAATCAACCTTGACACTTAGCCCGTGAATGTTCCAATATGTGCACAACGTGCACATACTGCAGAGCATTGAACCATGCGATAGAATAATGTCCCCAACTCATTTCGAAATTGTAGGCTAGAGGAAATGAGAACCTGAATCCAAACCAAAATGTACAAAAAATATCAGTCGAAAGATGCAACAAAGGACCAAGAATAGCAATTGTTACCCGCAAAGGAGATAGAACAGGTGATGATATGGCAGATGAAGGAAAGCATATTGAACAGTGGGTAAGGAATTCAAGAGGGCCTATGTTATCCTATGATCCTCAGTAAAAAAAGGAGACATATCAGAGAGCAAGAAAAGCAGTACTCGAATTGGATTGGGGAGCGTCAATGTCAGCTGCACCTCAAGTAGAAGATCGTGCAATACTAGAGAAACCAACTGGAAAGGTAAGTACACTAACATAATTCCTAAAAAGTTGTGTAGAGTTAATGAAGGATGAAACTGCATTGAGTACACTATAAAACATGATTGCTCATTGCACACGAGTAAGGGAAACTCTCATCGCACAAGGGATGGTAAACCAAGTACTGCACAAGAAGAGGACCAACGAAGAATTGAGATTCAGTGCACAAATTGGGGAGTATGATGTGAATAACATTATCTTTGAGTTAGGTTCTGACGTGAATTTTTTACCTAAGAAGACATGGGAGTTGATGGGAAAACCCAAGCTAGTATGGTCTCATGTTCAACTAAGGCTCGCGAATCAACTCAAAATAGTACCAATTGGTCGTTTGACAAGAGTACCCATGAACATAGATGGGGTGCACAATGTGGCAAACTTTGAAGTAATTGAGATTGTGGATGACATTCGACCATATCTAGCACTGATGGGACTAAAATGGGATTTTGATAACCAAGCGATTATCAACTTGAAAAGGAGGGAGATGATATCTGAAGTTGGATATTTGAAAGTTACTACACCCTTGGACCCATCAAAAGGAAAGTGATACATAGAGCCAACAAGAGGAAATGATATTGACAACTTATACAACATGATGGCTCGGATGGATGATTATGTCAACCCTATAACAGATGGTGCACTAAGTTGGCGAAGTATCAGTTCATGTGCATCAGATTCTGAAGAAGGTCTAAAGCATTGGCAAAAGAGAATACATGAAGTCTCCACTAGACGATGTGCACGTATAACCTGATCCTTGCGTTGGATTGGAATAGAGATATGTGATCCACCCAGGTATGATGGATTAAATGATATAAGTATGTTTGTAAAGGTATTTGAGTTATAGGTACCCAAACAACAAAGGATATTAGCACTAGATGTTGTCCTGAAAGTGACTCCAACCAAATGGTGGGTTGCACACAAAGAGGGAATAAAAGACTAGTCATGGTGCAATAGACTAATGAAAGTAAGGTTTGGCACCGAGGAATAAAATATTGCGCAGAAGTATACAGGAGAGAGTGACCCAACGAGTCATTTTGAACAGTGTAAAGCTTTATGTAGTTCATTACCGGAAATAGAATGGACGCATAGATTTATACACACACTAGACACAATTTCAAAGAACTGGTATTTGGAATTGGAAATGTGCAGGGAGACAACAAGATGGGAAGAGCTGGTCCAGAAGTTAAAAACAACATTTACATTTGAACATGAATATCCATCCATAGATGCAACGCTACAGGCTGTTCGAACGAATATATTTTTAGAATAAGGGTTGATGGAGGTGGTACCAGTATGCAGTGCGCACAGAGCCAAGATGACTGTGAATGAGTTATTGGAATGCTACAATGTAGCCAAGGCATAACATGATGAATAGGGTCCTAGAAATGTACAAGTACTTGAGACAAAAGGAGAACGAGCAGTAGAAGGGCCAGAGCTTGAATCCGCCGCATATACACAACCTATAAAGATGCAGAAGGTAAACATTGGGATGACAGAGAATCCCAATTTTGTGCAGATAGGAGATTATTGGAGTGATGAGATAGTTGAGAAGATTGCAGACTTACTACGAGAATATCAGGACCTATTCCCCAAAACATTTTCAGAGATGAAGGTAATAGCATGGGACTTAGGTGAGATGAAGATCCCACTGAAACCAGGAGCTAATCTAGTGCGATAGAGGCCTTACAGGTTAAACCTGAGGTACAAGGAGAAGGTGAAGGATAAAATAGACACGATGTTGGATGCAAGAATCATCAAACTGATAGAAGAATCTGAGTGGATCATTTCAATGTTAGTGCATGACAAGAAAATTGGAGGAATCAGGATCTACGTGGATCTAAAAAATTTGAATGATGTGTGCTTACATGATCCATTCCCAACACCATTCACGGATGAAGTACTAGAGAAAGTAGGAGGCCAAGAAACTTATTCTTTCACAAATGGATTATCGGGCTACCATCAAATAAAAAATGCACAGGAGGATCGACACATGACCGCTTTTGCTACTGAGTGGGAGAGTTATCATTATACAGTAATGTCATTTGGATTGAAGAATGCCCCTGCGGTGTTTTCCGGAGTAGTGGTTGTAGCATTCAAGGAGTTCATCCATAAGTTCCTCAAAGTATACTTAGATGATTGGACTATGTTCAATCTACTGAAGGATCATATAGATGTCCTTAGGCTCATGTTGGATCGATGTAGACAGTGTCAGATTTCATTGAACTTGAAGAAGTATATTTTTTGCGCGTCGTTTGGAATTATGTTGGTACATGTAGTGTGCAAACAAGGACTATTAGTAGACCCAACCAAGATTGCAATAATTCTAAAGTTAGAACCTCCTACATCAGTTAGACAGCTGAGGGAAACACTGGGTCATACAGGCTATTATAGGAATTTATCAAAGGATATGCACAGATCATAGCACCAATGGAAAAATTACTGAAGAAGGAAGCAAAGTTCCAATGGAGCAAGGACTGTCAGAAGGGGTTGGACACCTTAAAGTAGAAACTTTTGACTGCACCGATTTTAATTTTTCAAGATTGGAACAAGGGGTTCCATGTACATGTAGATGCATTGTCCATAAAATTGGGCACAATACTATCCCAACTAGGGGAGGGAGACATAGATCACCCAATTGCTTTTGCAAGCAAGAATTTGTTTATAGCATAGGAGAACTATACAACCACTGAATGAGGAGGACTAACAATGGTCTATGCACTACAGAAACTCAGACATTATTTATTGGGGTCTCACTTTAAGATGTATACAAACCATTCTACATTAAATTACTTAGTCAACAAGCCAATGTTGGGGGAGAGAATATGCATATGGCTATTATTATTTCAGGAATATGACTTTGAGTTTGTAGTGAAACCAGGGAAGCTGAATGCAGGACCAGATCATCTATCGCACATATTGTCAGGTGAAGATGCAGGCAACTTAGATGATAACTTCCCGGAAGCACAACTATTTGCAGTAAAGATGGTGGATGATTACTTCTCGAACATCGTGAAGTTCCTAAGTACAAGTATGGCTCCATCAAACATATTGATTGCACAAAAGAAGCAACTAGTAGTGAAAGCAACAGATTATCAGTTGATTGCAAGGAATTTGTACAAGATGGGTGCAGATGGAATATTGAGACGTTGTGTGCTGGAACACGAAAGACCAATGATACTTGAAGAAGCACATGATGGGATTGCAGGAGGACATTATGCAGGGAGAGCAACCGCACAAAATATTTTGTGCGCAGGGCTTTGGTGGCCTACACTTCACAAAGTTTTGAAGGAGTATTGTTGTTCATGTGATGTATGCCGACGAGTGGGAAAGCCATCCAGGATGGGTGAAATGCCTTTGAATCCACAAGATACATTGCAAGCATTTGAGTAATGGGCCATAGACTTTGTGGGGCCAATCAACCCACAAACAAGAAGACCAGGGGCAAGGTACATAATCACTGCAACAGAGTATTTGACAAGGTGGACAAAAGCAACACCAGTTACAGATTACACTGCGGAGACTAATGCACACTTTTTGTTTGAGAATGTAGTCACAAGGTTTGGATCCATCATCAAAAGAGTACCCCATATCATCTTCAGGCAAATGGAACAGTGGAAGCTTTTAATAAGATCTTGGAGAATGCTTTGACAAAAATTTGCAATGTAGGGAGAGATGATTGGGACTTAAGAGTTCATTTAGTGTTATGGGTTTACAGGACTACAAGTAACACACTGACAGGGCAGACACCTTTCAGTTTGGTCTATGGGCAACAAGCAGTAATGCCTATGGAGTTTATTTTACCTAGCCTGCACATTATAGTGATCACTGATCTATCAGACTCTGACGCGGTAGAGGAGAGACTATCAAAGTTGGTACAACTTGAAGAAGACCAATTTGTCACAGGTTTCCATCAGCAGGTTCAAAAAGCAGGAGAGAAGGATTGACATGATCGACACATTAAACATAAAAAAAATTAAATGGGAGATTTGGTATTACTTTATGACAGTATGTTCATGCAGCATCTAGGAAAGTTTAGAATGCATTGGTTGGGACCCTATTTGATTAAGCACGTGACAGAGATAGGTGTTACGTAGTTGGAAACCGTGAATGGAGAATTCCTTTGAGGAATGTTAAATGGAAGTCAGTTGAAACTCTATAGAGACGGCCAACCCTCTGCGCAGTAATCTGGATTGTGCGAGAAAGCATGTATCATAGTAGTTGTACTATAGTAGGAAGATAAAGCACATAAAACAAATAAAAATTAGAAAAGGGAAGAAAAACAAATAAAAAGTGGATATAGAAAAAAGAAAAAGAGTGTCAGAGTACAGAGGCATAGAATAATTGCGCATAAGGAATGGTTATCACACATCAAAATAGAACTACGCCAACTTAGAAAACAATACACAAAACATAAAGACTACGAAGCACACAGATGCAACAACAAGAACTGTTGTGTAGTTTGCCAATGACAAGATCGTTAAAATCATTAAATTATGGAAACAACGACTACGAAGTGGGAGTGACAGGTCATAAAGACGTTGTATAATATTAAATCGTAAAAGCCATCGAAAATCACAACAGATTGGCAGTATGAGGGAAAAATCACATGACAGATTTGGTAATAAAGAAGCATTTATTTAACAACTCATCAACCACGATGGCGGATTGGACAAGGTAGTTAAGGGAGGATGAGACATGTACAATTGGCACAAAGGCACAAAAATAGCAGGAAAACGTTAAGTGTAAGTGATTGTTGCATGCAAGTGAGAGAAAAATAGAGCAAACCAAAGTGAAGTCGAGAGCACTGGAGTCGAGCTAGTCCAATAATATGTCACGGAAGACGAATGGCCCCGCCCAAAGTTGTTGGACCATCTACAACAACACGAAAACTAGAAACACGACTAGTAGAGACACCAGAGGTCAAGGAAGTAGTCGGAGCTTCGGCTTCAGCATCACAGGCGAGTTTCCACAAAGATTACCTACCACCAAGGATGGATGATGCACCACTTATCCAAGTACCCGCTAATGAGAAGTACCCATCACCGACAACTCCAGTTCCGCCTGGTGTAAGCAGTGAAGGAGAAATGCTCAGAAAGATTGTCGGCCTAAAGTTTATGGACCATGACATCAATGATGCACATAAATACCTGGAGTTGGCTAGGGAAAATTACTTGCGCACTAGGAGCGTACCAGGTATAGGAGAAATCTTGTTGGAGACATAGGAGTGGGCCACAGGGTTGGAGAAGGCAGATATATTGAACTTGTTGGAGATTCCACATTTCGGGCGAAGTGTGGAAATTAATGCATGTATGAAGGTGTTGCGAAGTTGTATTCATGGGGAGACACTCTGGCTTGATCCCCCAGTATCAATCGATACTGTGTTGATTGCACGTATTACAGGACTTCCAAAAGTTGGCGAGGATTTGGGCTTGTTGTTAAACAAGGTGGGAGAGTGAGCCATCTCCAAGTCGATGAAAGAAAAAATCTAGACAGACAAAGGAAAGCGAGGGTTAGATGTGAAAATATTACTGATAAAAATGTTTGGTTTGCAACGCAATTACTGGCCTACAAGTTGTTGCGCAAGTGCAGGAAAGATGAAGTATCGGTCGCAGTCATAGCAGCTGCAAAGAAATATGTGGAAGAGGTTCAGATGAACTGGACCACCTTCTTAGTGAACCAATTTTTATAGGATTCCACTGAGGCCCAGGAAAAGGGAACGAAATTCCATTATGCATGGTTGTTAATCTTGATTGCGCTAGTAAAGTGGCAAGAACCAGGGTATTATCAGTGCATGTGCACATCATGTAGAGGCAATTTGGCTAGGAGGTATGCCAACTTATGGAACATGATAATTAAGAGAAGACAAACCGACAGTAATGCCACATTTTTTGTATACTTGGAAAATATCAAGCATTTAGTTGCACACACACCACACATATCAGTAGAGAAGGTAGAAACATATAAGGATATCACGCAGTTTAGAGTTGGCATGCACCACATGTATGTGCAGGCAAGAAGGATTCAACTCTCCAATGGTTTCCAACTAGTTATAGGTTAACAATAGAGGACGTGTGCTTGATAGTGAATGATTGGGAAGAAGGCTGGAGGAGCCCAACAAAGAATACAATACAATCAGAAGAGGAAGAAGAACATGATAAAAGTTATGAGGAACAAAATGATGAGCAAGGCAATGATCAAACTAATGGCACAGGTGATAGGTTTGGCCCATTGACAGTCCCCAAGATAGGAATAAAAAGGAAGGATAAGGGGAAGGGACTAGTAGGAGAGGCACACAGAGAAACCCCAATCTATACATTAACTAATGATGATATGGACAAAATAGGCTACCAGGTATGAGATGCCATCGAATAAATAATGGAGGAAGCAACAAGAAAGCAAGAAGAGAAACAAAAGAAAGTGTAGGATCAACTGGTAGCACTCCAGCAGATGTTAGAAGCAGTGAGCATCACTAAAGAGCGCAGGACCGAGGAAGGACCACCCATGATTCCAAGGAAGGAAGTAGAAAGTGTGCAGTCAGTCTTGACCTAGTTAGCAGTCATGAACATGATACTACAGCTGGAGATAGATGCATTGGAATTTATGACAGCCGA
>JASDQU010244865.1:97766-113177 GCA_032191745.1 Picea mariana
ATAGTTCTAATGTCTCGTGAATCGAGAAAGCATGTAAAAATTCTATGCAATCTTTATGCTTGGCAATTCTATATATACCATTGTATATGCTTTGAGAAAAATAAACTGCTAACCCAAAACTTGTTATACCAAACAATACCATGTTTTTGCATGAGTATTAAATTGCAAAAAATTCAATGCCATTGAGTGTAGTGAGCATATAACCATGTAAAAACAAAGGATCATAACCCCACATATACCAAGCTAGATTGATCTCCAATAAATAACTTATTTTATACCATGTTCAATGATGACAATCCATAATAATGCTATGTCATAATGTTGAGAAAGTAAATGTCAAATAATTTAAATGTTTATTTCCTAGGGGACCCCACCTATTATATTTATATAAAATTTTAAATAAGTTATAGGCTTCGCAACTCTTTGCGAGCTTTTATGGTAGGTGAGAAATCGTGAGTCAACAATTGCTAAGTTGATGAAAGAAGCTTCAAGTAATGGAGGATTTCATTTTGAAAAATAAAAGATTAACTCGGATATTGCCTCAAATAATCGAAATAGGTAGTAGAATTTAAAAACATATTTGTTTTAATAATTAAAATTTATAAAACGTTAACGAACTATATAATTTTTTTTGTATAATATCAATGAAGTTGATTAAATTTTCTTGCATGGCAGGGACTAAGAACATACCTATATGTGCTTTGTTTTTAGGAGGCTTGTTAACGATACAAAGTCAAATTCCAAGATCAACCCCTTTATAATCTAGTGTTTCAATGTAAAGAGATAATGATCTATAAGAGAGGTTTGGAATCTCCTCAAGTGCCTAAACTTATATTAATAAAATCGGTTCTACAAATGCTCAAGATTAAATGTGGGGTTTAACTAGTGCCATGCCCATAAATATATCTCGTTGTCTCTGAAGTGTGCACAAGTGTTTCCTTTGCCAACCTGCAAAAAAAAATCCAAATTTGGTCAGAATGTTTATAACACATCAAGCAAAAGCTGGAATCTGTGACATATTCCAACATATCACTAAATAAAGACATGTGTAAGATGATCATGGGATAACTAACCATTACCGTTCCCCAAGTGTCAACAGACGAACGTATGGCAACAAAGTATGGAACCCCAATTGTGTCAACCAATCTGAAATAGTCTAGTTAGATCTTTTCTACTTATAGTAACCGTACTCATAAATAAACTAATAGAAGCACCACTATGATCAGAAGAAATGCCCTTCTTATGATATCACAAAAAGAAAAGTATATTTCAAGAAAAAAATGATGACGGAGACAATACTAATTTTGTAGTTGGCAATACAATTGAGATGTTTGAGAATATTCTTAATAATGTGTTGAGAGTATTGGTTGTTTATAAGTCTCCAACAAGGGACATAGAACTGTATGGTTCAACTTTTGCAGGGAACATAGTTTCTGTTTGAATATTATATCAATCGGTAATCATTTGTGCAACATTTACCCATTTGTCCATTTGTGTTGAAATTAACAAGTCACTTAGCAATAATCATTTCACTGGACCATTGCCAAATTTCACCAATTTAACCATGTTAGAGCCACTGTAAGTTTACTTTTTACAAAATTTCCATTTTCAAACTTTTAAGTTTGCTATGCATTTTCACAATACCAAAATTCACTTTCATTACTAGGTGGATCTATTTACAAAACAATATAATTTTCATTTTCTAACTTTTAATTCACTATGAATTTTCACATAACCAAAATTTACATTGGTTGCTATGTAGATATTTACAAAACAACAACATGAGTGGTATTATTGAGTGGTTGTCTACACTCTTCATACACGCTTAGGCTCACAGTTGCCTTCCATGCAACCAATGAGGAGTTTCCCAACTTCGTTCACATTAGAGGAATAAACATTACTACAAAAAACAATCCCTTCACGAACTGCCCTGTGCTCGCAACTATTACCTTAGATACAATGCTATTGTATCCTTTGCCAATGGACACTGAAGAGTTTGTCTTTACTAAAGAGAAATTGTTGAATTGGGCTTGTTGCTCAGGTAATTTCTCCAATAAATTCAATTTAGAGGAATCTTTTTCTAGGGGAAATGAGACTAAATAATCCAATACTTTTGTCAGAGTAACCTTTGACAATATTACAATATCATTGGTATCCTTGAAGACCTCCACATCTATTGTAAGAATGAGAATGCACAATAGAAGATAGGTAAAACAACCTGATAATAAGATATTGTGTCGTGCAAATCCTTTGGGGATCTACTTAGTAAAGAGTGACATTACTATCCTAAAGCTCCAGTGCAATTACTTCTATCAAGTGATTCCATGTTAGTCTGACAGGGTCCATTTAATTCCTCCTCTATCGATCCAGATTTAGGAGCGGAATGAACCGATTAACAGACTGAATACAATAAACACATAGATATGAAGAACAACAAAGATATCTAGTGAACAATATCTTCTATTGAATAAATAAAATAGGTTGAAACTGTAAAATTGCAGCACTGAAACACTTGCTCAAATGATGGTAGCTATCTCTGAGAAGAGATGTGGCTGCTATGTGCATCCATCTGAGCATAATCATTACAATGAGGCTCCAAAAGCCTCTTTAACATTACTCATGACTGCCAAAACCCTAGACATCCAAAAACCTAACCCTAGGAGATGAAACACCAAAAGTTATGTGGGTCCCTATGGGTAAGTTGGTACCTCAACTTCCTGAGGTCGTAACTTTTTCATACGACCTCTGTTTTACGCATGTGATAGCCCGTTGGAAAGGTCTTTTCGAGAACTACACATTACATCATCAAACTCTGACTTTGTTTACAACTTGATTGTGGCGAGCCAAAAAAAACACTATTTAGGGCCCCAAAATGGCCCTGGAAGTACAACATAAGATGTGCTAACATGAAAACATACAAAATAAGCCAGCTGGATTAGGTTGGAGGCCACCAGTATCCATCTGGAAGATGTGTAGGGCTTCAGACAACCTCGAAAGTGTAGAACCCACAAATACAAAGAAGTACAAAAGAACACGTTGAACTAAAAAACTGTTAAGAGGAGTCAGTTGGAATAGGCAGGTGGCCACCAATATCCACCTGGATCAGTCCTCCCCCCTTAGGAAGCAATTCTCTCCATTGCATTGAGTTCCCCATCAGGTGAGGAAACTTCTGCTGAATTTGGCCCCGGGTGAGCCACTTTCCTTAGTGGAGGAGTTGCCCTGCCTTGACAACACGATAAAGTTGGATCCTCTGCTAGCGACTGCCCTCGACCTGTGTGTCCACTATATAATCAGTGGATGCATGTTCCATGCATTCATGGTTGAGCTCTGTTGGTGTCAATTGTTCTGCGATATCTGAGGTGTCCAATAATGGTGGAAAATATGGTTGAAGGAGGTCCACATTGAACACTGGGTGCAAGCTAAGGAAGGGTGGAGTGTTGAGCTCAAAAGCATTGCTACCCACAGCCTTGGTGATGGTGTAAGGACCATAGTGAAGTGGGCAGAGATTCTGATGGGGCCTTGTAAGATGTTCCTTCTACAAATGTAACCAAACCATGTCTCCAACCTGAAATTGGTGTGGCACCCTGTGTTTATCATGGCACTGCTTGTACTTAGCATTGGATTTCTGCAAAATCTCATGCACTTGTTGGCGGATGTGTTGAATCTGCTCAATGAATCTGGTGGCTTTGTCGGTCTCAGATTGAACATGGGAAGAGTCTGTATGTGTGGTTTCCAGAGGTAGTGCAACATCAATGGGACCCAAGGGTTGGAATACGAGTCCCACCTGAAATGGGATATGGTCGGTGGAGCTATGGAGAGTCATGTTATAACTGTGTTTAACATAGGGGAGACTCTCATCCCATGTACGCGGATGCTTAGAGTTGTAAACGTGTAGGATGTGCACAATCATCCGATTGACGACCTTTGTTTGGTCGTCTGTTTGGGGGTGGAAAGCAGTGGATTTAGTAGGCTTGATGTCCAATAGTGACCAGAGATTCGACCAAAATGTGTTGATGAACCTGTTGTCCTGATTGAAGATGATGGTTTGTGGTATCCCAAAATGGACCCACACTCGTTCGAAGAAGAGATTGGCAGTATATGTCGTTGTGATGTTCTTCTTGCAGGCTGTGAGGATGACCATCTTCAAAAACCGATCAATGGCCACAAATACACATTCATTGTCATGCTTGGTGGACGAAAGGCTAGACATGTAATCCATCGAGATGGATTCCAAAGGCTTCTTGGGGGTAGGAAGAGGGGTGTATAAGCCTTGCTTCTTGATGGTTGGCTTGGCAATGGCACAGGCAGTGCAAGATCTGATATACTTGCTAACGTCCTATCGAAGTTTTGGCCAATAAAATGTTTCCGGAGAACGACCACAGTTTTCTCCACGCCAAAATGTCTTGCCATACAACTGTAGTGGGCTTCCCAAATCATCTTTGCACGCTCGCTTGTAGGAACACAGAGATGGCCCAGATGACATAAAATCCCATCCTGAATGTTAAAATCAGTGACAAGCGCACCTGTACCCAAGAGCTTATAGGTGGTGGTGAAGTCTGAATCTTGTTGATAAAGTTGGGGCCACTCAAATGCCTCATGTCCACAGCAATGGAGCATAGTGGTGAGTGCAACCACGGAAGGTCGACTGAGGCAGTCATCAACACGATTTGTGCTCTCTGTCTTATACTTGATGTTGAGATGGAACTATTGCAGGTAGGTGGACCACTTCTGATGACGGTCGTTCTACAACTTCCCATGTGTCTATATGAACTGCAGAGGTTTGTCATTAGTGTGGATGATCGTCTCCTTTCCCAGAATGTAATGTTTCCATTGACGACTGGCTTGTACAATGGAATACAATTCCTTGTCATAGGTGGGGTATTTCCGGATAGTATCTGAGAGTGTCTCACTATGGTATGACACCAGATGACCGTGTTGAGTGAGAACTGCACCTACAACATAGTTAGATGCATCATTCTCAATTTCAAATCGTTGTTGCAGATCAGGCTAGGAGAATACTGGAGAGGAGCACAAGCGATGCTTCAGATCATCAAATGATCGTTGTTGTTCCTTCTCCCACATGATTTTTTCCATGTCACCACCCTTGGTCACGTGGATGAGGGCCTATGCAATATGGGAGAATCCCAACACAAACCGTCGATATAATTTGGCCAGTCCCAAGAAGCTCCGAAGCTCAATTAGGGTGGTCGGGGATGGCTAGTCACTGATGACTTGGATCTTAGCGAGATCAACATGTACCCCTTGCTCATCAACAATGTAGCCCAGGTATTGGACCCTATTCATGCCAAAGGAACATTTTTCCAAGTTGGCATATAGTTTGTGATGCCGCAGAGTGCTCAAAACCTGTCAAATATGCTGCATGTGTTCCTCCCAAATTCTGTTGAAGATGAGGATGTCATCCAAATATACCACCAAAAAAGAGTTAGTGAAGGATCTCAATACATCATCCATCAACCTCATGAAAGTGGCAAGTGCATTTATTTGGCCAAAGGCATGACCAACCATTCGAAGAGACCTTCTTTAGATTTGAAAGTTGTCTTCCAGACATCAGTTAGTTCAATGGGAACCTGGTGGTAGCCAGACTTTAGGTCAATCTTGTTGAAGAAATTTCCCCCCTTGAGTTGGTCAAGAAGGTCATCAATCCTGGGAATTGGGTACCAGTTTTTGACTGTGATTTTTTTAATGCTCTGTAATCAATGCAGAGTCGTTAGGTCTCGTCCTTCTTCTGCGACAATACAATCAGGCTTCCGCAAGGGGAGGAGTTGGGTCTGATGTGCCCCTTTTGTAGAAACTCTTAGATTTGATGCTTGATTTCATCATTTTCCATCAACAAGCGATGATAGACTAGTATATTAGGCAGAGGTGCACCGAGGGTTAGATCAATTGGATGCTTGACTTGGCAATGCGTCGGTACCCCGATGGGTGAGGAGAAGATGTCTCTGTACTCTTCCATGATCTCGTCCACTTGCTTCTACTGCAAAGAGAGGCCACAGATGTGACTGCCGCTATCGACAATGAAATGAAGCGGAGCCCCCTTTACCCACATATGTGAGTGAAAGAGGCGTTCCCCTTCCTATGGTTCTTCTGGTTCGCTTGGCTAGACTTTGGTGGTAGCGACAATGGCACTAGGTTCAACATCGATAGTCTGCTTACCTCCTTCTGGATTTGATTTGAAATCAGAATCGACCTCTAACTCGAAAGCCTTCAGCTCGACCATGAGTGACTGCTTGGAGCGACATTCTTCAGTGTTGTGCCAAGGGATTTTACGGTATTCACACCATTTTCTTGTGTCCTTCTTCGTTTTCTCATTGCCTTTCTTGTGTTGCTACTTGGACTGTTGTTCTGAGAGTGGCCATATTTACTCTGTCCCTTGTTGTGTGGGTTGGGGCCACCTTTTCCTTGCTTCGAGTGTGAGGAGTTTGCAGATCCAAACTCTCGCCTCTTCTGCTTAATTTTTTGCTCGATCTTGACAGCATATCTATAAGCCTTACCCAATGAGGCGATGTCTAAAAACTCCATTTTTGTTTGAATGTATCTATGCAAACAACCATGGTATTTGAGCACTAGATGTCGTTCAGAGTCTTTGATACCCAACTTGGTGTGCAGGGTATGGAAAATATTGGTGAAATCTGGCACTGTCTGGTCCCTTTCTTGATGCAGAGTGGTCCATCTGTTGTACTGATCCTCGTAGCTTCCAACAAGGTAGTATTGTTCTTTAATGGCATCCCGGAAGGAATCCCATGTAGGGGAAACCACAAATATTATAGATTCCTCTATGTCCCTTTGCTCAGAGTAAGTGTCCCACTAGTCCTTAACATAGGGGACGACCTTGAGGAGTGAAAAAGTAATATTTTCCCTATCGAAAAAATTGTGGACCGAAAAATACCCTTTGAGCAGATTCAACCATTTATCTACAACATCTACATCTATCAGTCCTTCAAATATGGAATATCAAAATTTACCTATACCTTGAAGGGGGTTGCATGGCTACTTGATGAAGATGCTTCTTCTATGGGCACTTGTCGAAGGATTTGCGCAAAGTTGGCCACATTTCATTCCTTTGTCGTGCAAGGGCTTCCTCGAGCAACATTTTAAAAGGATCTCCTACTCCATCATCTTTCTTTTCATCTCCCATGGGTTGTTTTCGGGCTCGGCGTGACCAATCTTGTAACGACTCGATTAGTTCGAGTCCCAACTTCTTGTACCCAGATCGTGTGGGGGACATGAACAAAGAAAAATAAATGAAGAGAAGATTGCTTTGATACAACTGATCCGGATTTAGCAGCGGAACGAACTGATTAATAGACTGAAAACAGTAAACACAGAGATATAAAGAACAACACATATATCCAGTCAACAATTTCTTCTATTGAATGAATGAAATAGGCTAAAATGTAAAACTGCAGAACTAAAACACTTGCTCAAATGGTGGTAGCTATCTCTGAGAAGAGATGTGGCTGCTACACACATTCGTCTGAGCATAATCATTACAATGAGGCTCCAAAGGTCTTTTTAACAGTACTCATGAATTCCAAAACCCTAGACATCCAAAAACCTAACCCTAGGAGATGAAACGCCAAAAGTTATGTGGGCCCCTATGGGTAAGTTGGTACATCAACTTCTAGGTGTCATAACTTTTGCATACAACCTCTATTTTAGGCACGTGATAGCCCATTGGAAAGGTCTTTTGAATAACTACACATTACACTGTCAAACTCTAACTTAGTGTATGGTTTGACTGTGGCAAGCCAAAAAAACACTGTTTAGGGCCCCAAAATGGCTCTGGAAGTACAACAAGATGTGCTGACATGAAAACATACAAAATAAGCCATCTAGATTAGGTGGGAGGCCACCAGTATCCACCTGGAAGATGTGTAGGGCTTCAGACAACCCCAGAAGTGCAGAACCCACAATTACAAAGAAGTACAGAAGAACGTGTTGAACTAAAAAACTGTCAAGAGGAGCCAGTTGGAGTAGCTAGGTGGCTATCAATATCCACCTGGATCATCTATAGTCTAAATAATTATGAAATTGATACTCTCACTGTAGTAATATTTCCTTCCAAGTGTGATCGCATTAAAAGTGTGATGTCAAAAGAATTAAAAAAAAAGAGATTTTTGTTATCCCTATTAGAATTCTATGATAAAAGTAGTTATAATGTGTTGAAGTTCTAGGTCCCACTCCTTTGAGTGAAGGTCACAAAAAAAGAGATTTTTGTTATCCCTATTAGAATTCTATGATAAAAGTAGTTATAATGTGTTGAAGTTCTAGGTCCCACTCCTCTGAGTGAAGGTCACAATTTTTTATTTTATAAAATTTTCCTTCTGACACAACCATCCATTGTTCATTGTGGCATGCATATGTTTTATTAAAAAAACTTGATTTTGTTTTTCACTATATCAAAAGCATTGTCACCATCATCACTACAGAAAATGATAACAAGAAGGATTTGTCGATGGGCGCCGAACCAATATTTACCAATTTGTTTTTTTTTATCAATGGTTTTAAATGACAACAAGCTAACATATATGTGGATTTAAAAATGTTTTGAACAATGTGTATCACACTTAAGGAAAATCTCTAGAACGAGTTCGAGAAAATTTTATTTGGGTAAACAATGTGTTAGCGACATTTCTGGCACAGGGATGTTTCCTCTCCGATTTGAGGCCTCTGATGTAAACACATGGAGGTGGGATTTTGAAAGCCGGTCAGGTAAGATTTATTCAAAGACCGCAGCCATAAACATCAAGCGAGCCTGATCATGGACGCAAGAAGCAGCGAAGGAGATCTAGACCGTCCGTCTGAGAAGGGACGCGTGGCAGGAGATTGGCGTCATCGGGAAAGTCCCGACAGGGAAGCGCCCATCAGGGAACTTGAAGCCATCGGGATATCGGGGATCTTGGGGACGAGTAATTCATGCACTTCAAAAATGCGAACCGCGAAACCCCGATGGAGATTATGGTCAAGGGAATATGGTAGTGGTCACTTGGACCAGGGCCTATTCAAAGGGCTAGCACGGAAGGAGCCATCGGGGATCGGAGATTTGCGAGTCTGGAGGACTAGTGAATCGTGACATCGTGAATGCCGAAACTCCGATGGAGGGTTTAACTATGGTTGCACGGAGATAGGTCATATGGATCGGGTTCCAACCGGTAGGGGCTAACTCATTGAGGTGGAGCTCATCGCAAATCGGGTATCGAAGTTTCGAGGAGCAAGCGCCCCTTGTTTTTTGCATTTTGAAATCCCGAACCCCGAATTCCCGATAGCGCTCAGGACCGGGCCCATGGTTCTGGTGCCTGGTCATAAGAAAGGAGGTCTGAGAGAGGGGCGCTTTCATTTTTATTTGGCCAAAGGTTCTGAATTAGTTCTAAGAAGGGGGGCACTGTACTCTGCCGACTCCAGCCCGATGAGATTTGGATCCCGGTACCTGCTCAGAATGGATAGAGGAGAAAGAGGGTGGGTGAAGTCTCACATCACCCATTTATTGCAGAGTATGGAGGTCCCGGTGGAAATTTACCCAGGAGGGCCCCTTGTACCAGTTCTCTTCAGGAAAGTCACGCCGAGTCTCCAACTCACCAAGGGAACCTGTACACGCCAGTTCAACATTCAAAGGGCTCAGCTACCCCCTGGCGCGAGCCATGCTGAATTAAAGGCAGCATATGACAGAGCAATGCAGGCCAGATTTGATTGAGGCAACGCCATCCATTGAAAGTTTTGAGACGCCTCTGCTAGGTGGAAGGAAGGGAAGAGTATATGTAGGCATTTTGGTCATTTTTGTAAGCATCGATGGTAGAGCAAAGCTCCCTACTATAAAGTTTAACAGACATCATACTGTAAAGTTTAACAGACATCCTAGTTTGTTGGATATGCGTCTGTATTTGAGATATCTTGTTTATGACAGACAGTTTTTCTTGCTCCATCTTATTTCGTCTCATGCTTAGAGAGTTCGTGATTGACTGAATCGCGCGAATCATTACAATTCTGTTATGATAAATGATTTATCGTTGCATTATTGTATTCTCTGGTTTTCTGTATTTAAGTATAAGAAGACCTTGCGTTTGAATGCCTTCTTCTACAGTCTGTTAGGAACCTGCCGTTTGCAACAGACTTTCGCACTCCTTCCATATATGTCTTCCATCTGTTCACCCTTTACTACACTCACTGTCAAAAGTTTATAAAGACCTCACTCACCTATGCATGCCTGGCCTAGTTTGGAGTTGAAATGATATCGTTTTGAGTTGGCTTCCATTCAGTCACCCCATCTATAAACAAACCGTGACATAAAACTGATGGGCGTCGGGCTCTGCTCCTGATAGCAATCCAGGAGTGACTTCCGCCGCCAACACAATGCCATCACAAATATTGTTGTTTTCACGTGGGAACTGGAAAAACATCACTATTCCTAGGTCTTACCAATGCAAATATAAGCTCATACTCATTTATGAGGCTCCAAACTCTAAATTTAATTTGAAGCATAACCATTGGGTGGGATAAAAATTTATACATAGCCATTGGCTTTATCAAAACTGCTCACATACCCAAAAATGATATTGCAAGATTTTTTTCGAGATTTACTAGCGTCCAAATCTAACACATGGTAATTTTAAGTTTTTTTAATTTTTTTTTCAAGGAAAAAAAATATTATATTCATAAAAAATAATATACATGTTCCAGTTCTTTTCAAAGGCCTTTGCAGGCTCACTCCACATTCTTAGAGACTGTTTTCATCTCCTTGTTTTGTGCAAACCTTCCATGATCATTTACAAGTGAAAAATCAAAAGTGGAATTCCATAGCCTCAGTTTCTATTTCATCAAGGAATTCATAGAATCTGAAGGCTCTATTCTACAATTCCATAACTTCTTTAGAAATCTCATTTGCTTTAGTGTTAAGCTCTCTTAAGATGTGATGAAAAGATAGCCACTCTAAGGCTTGAAAGTTTAGCTGAATATCTCTCATAATTGTGGCCAATCTAGTGTTTTGGATAGTGATTTTTCCCCTTGCCCAGTCAATTGCCATTTTTGAGTCACCCATCACTTGCAACTTCCAAATATCCTTTTCCTTTTCCATATCTAAAAGTGTCCATAACGTTATGGGTTCTGCCTTGTTGTTGGTCCCTCCTCTTAGAGCATATTTGATATAGATGTAATGATTTTGGTTGATGAACAAAACAATTCCTACTCCACACTTTGGTGGGTGCCCTTGGTTGGCCCCGTTAAAGTATCCCCGTTGGATTTCATAATCTACTGGGGGAGGAACTGGAAAGAGAGATTTTTGTCCGCTCCAGTCTTCTTTGAATTCAACCGTTTGGCTAAGAGTGAGGGATGTTGTTACTTTAGGTGGAACAAATTTATCTTTAAAAATGGAATTATTACGAGCCCACCATATATTAGAGATCATCAAGCTTGTTAAACTTGCATAAAGATTATCAGATCCGTCCTGAATCCATGTCCTGAAACAATCTTTCAAATTGTCCCTATTCCAATCCGCTTTGGCATTAAGCTTTTCCTTTATCATCTTCATGACCCGACCTTCATAGGGGCAAGTAATGAAAAGGTGAGAGACAGATTCGTGATTTGATTTTCAAAGAGCACACATATTGGGTCCACACCACCCCCTCTTTAAGCCATTATCCCAGGTTAATAATTTATTATTTAAGGCTAGCCATAGGGTGATTTTACATCTGGGGGGCTTTGAATTTCCACCATGGTTTCCACCACCATTTTTTAGGGCTTTCATGCTTGTCTTTCTGCTGGGATTTATAGCCTATTTTTGTAAAGGATCCATCCTTTGGGTTCTTGGACTAGTGTAATGAGTCCTTAGAATCATCATCAAGGGAAATGAAGTTTTCACATAGTAATGAGATGAATGAATCCCATTTTACAACCAGAACATCATGGAGCTCTAGGGATGCAACATCTTTCCACCCCAGTCGACCTCTCGGTTGAGGATCCCCTACACGAATTTCATACAAAGAGAAAATGTTTTGACCCCTAAGGATCTGTAGAAGGGGTTCCGAGAGCCTGAAATTATTTCTGAGCTCGAGCCAAGGATCCTCTCCCAACCAAACACTACAACCATTGCCTATTCTATATATCATCCAAATGCCCACCATCGAGAAGGCTTCCACCAAGGATTTCCAAACTATGGATCCCTTCGAAGATTTTACAGGCACGTGAAACCACTCTGCTACAGATAGGTTTGTGAAATATTTAGAGTTTATCACTCGAACCCACAACAAATTCCCTTGTGTAAGTCTCCATAGTTTTTTTCTGGCTAGAGCTCGCACAAAGGAGCAGATGTACTTTAGACCCCATCCTCCAAGTTCCTTAGGTTGTTGCTATAGATTCTCAACTAGCTAGGTGAATTCCTCCTGGGAATTTTTTACCAGCCCAAAGATATTGGCATATTAACCTGCAAACTTTTGAAAGGAATCCTTTGGGTATTGCAGCTATAGAGTTCCACTAAACAAGAATACTTTCTAAGACCGCTTTGAGTAATACTGGCCTTCCTCCTCTTGACAACATCCTATTCACCCTAATAATTATCCTAGCTTCCATTTTTTTAGTAGCCACCCTCAATCCGCCTTTTTGTAGCACTCTAGTTTGAGGAGGAAGCCTAAATAATTTACCCCTTCACAAAGAGGTTTTCTTTGAGCAAGGATGATGTTGAGGAAGGAATTTGTTTCGGTTTCTAAGCAGTGGTTTAGCATGATACACAATTTTTCCATATTTACCATTATTCCCGTGGCTCGACAATATAGATTTAGGATTCTTTTAAAAGATGAAAGATCCCTTGGCGAGCCATACACACTACATAAGATATCATCAACAAACAACAAATGAGAGACCATTTATGAATCAAACACTTTAACCCCTCTCAAAAAACCATTAGATCGAGCTTCCTTCATCAGTCTACTCATAGCTTCTATGATTATCAAGAAGAGGAATGATGATAAGGGGCATCCATGGTGAAGGCATCTCGTGGCTCTAAAGAACCGACATGGGGATTCGTTAATTAGAAATGCAAAGGACGCAGTCTGGAGGCATCCCATGATCCAATTTACTATATTCAAATTCATTCCCATCTAAATGAGGACCAGGCGTAGGAAGGTCCAATTGAATCTGTCGTAAGTTTTTGACAGGTCCAGTTGAATCCATCGTAAGTTTTTGACAGGTCCAGTTTTAAGATGGTCGCTTTGAGGTTCGTTTTTTTAATTGAATGGAGGACCTCTTGAGCAATAGCTATTGCGTCGTGGATCTTCATGTTTTGCAAGAAATCGAACTATTTCTTAGCAATTACCTTGCTTAACATTAGTCTTAAACGACGAGATAAAATCTTGGTTATTAACTTGTAGATTACATTACAACAAGAAATCGTCTTGAAGTCCCTAAACGATTCAACATTTTGTTGTTGGGGTATGAGGCATAAGAATGTTGAGTTTATAGGTCCATGAATTCTACCTAACCTCTGAGATTCCCTTACCATCAAGAGAAAATCATCCTTGAATAGGTCATAGAAGGTTTTGAAAAATTCAACTGTAAATCCATCTGGTCTCGAGCTCTTTCTGTTTTACATGGAAGAGAGGGTTGTACACAGTTCTGCCTCCGTCACCTCTTCTTTTAAAGATTGATTCATATATTTTTTGAAAACTAGAAGGAACTTTGCCATGACTTTGAGTATTTCCTAAATAGGGCATCCTGCAGGGGCTGCAAAGAGGTTTTCAAAATATCTTGCTCCAACTTTGGCCTTATCTTGGAAGGAGTTGATCGTATTCCCCTCTTCATCCTTGATTTCCCAAATTGTGTTGAGATTTCTTCTATGATTTGCAAATTGGTGGAAGAACTTCATGTTGTTATCTCCTGCTTTTAACCAAAAAGCCCCACTTTTCAAATTTCATTCCTGCTCCTCTTTTTTCAGCCATGAATTTTTAAGTTCCTCCATATTTTTTAGCTCCTCTAATTGAGTTGGACTAAGAGAGCCTTCATCTATTCGTTTGAGGATACTTGAGAGTTTGTCCTTTGTTTCAGAAATATCTTTGTGCCTCTTGGCTCTCCAGATAGGAAGCCATTGTTTAATGGCCTCTTTTAATCACTTCAAGTTTGCTTCGAATTGAACCATCAAAGGCTCGGGCTTTAAGGGAGATATCCTTACCTAAGAGGAGGAAACCAATTTCTTAAAATCGTCTTCCTCCATCCAAACCTGACTTATTTTTAAAGGATTCGAATGGGATTCAGAACTAGATTTCCACTATAATGAGATAGGATGGTGGTTCGATATCCCCCCATCCTCAAACTTTGATTTAAACCTGAATCCCAATTCTAGGAGAGCCTCAGAGACCATAAATCTGTTCAATCTCTTCGCTACTTCGTCATTCTCCATTCTAAAGTTTCGCCAAGTAGGGGTTAACTTTACCAGTTCAAGGTCCACCAGACGTAAACTCTCTAGAAAGGATAGAACAAAAACTTCTCTCATGGTCCTCTCTAGGGTTCAACCCCCACACCTCCCTTAGAGAGAGAGTGAACTTCAGGTCACCACCTACCACTATAAGAGGGTCAGAAAAGACACCTACATATTTCAATTCTTCTGAGAAAGGGACCCTGTGAGAGTAAGGTCCATAAATATTAACATCAAAAAAGGAAAAAATCACAATTTTTATGTTTAAGCTTGACATAGATAGAAGACCGAACAACAAAGGAAGACAAGGCCTTAAAATCGGGACTCCACCCCGTGAGTATCCCTCTTGACATACCATCAACATCTACTGCACTAAAAGGCCAATTCCTCAACCAAGATCCCATAGTCTCCCTAGCTTTATCACCTATACACATCATCTCCTGAAGCATGATAATATAAAGCTTCAGGCTCATGAGCAACCTCTTGAGGGGTAGATTTTTTTGCCCCCCCCACCCCTCTCACATTGAAGGAGACTAGAATCATCGGGGCGAGAAGGGTAGGGTGTTCCCAGTTAAAAGGGTCTTAGTAATAGTAGATTGGGTTCCTTTACAGATTTCAGCTACGACCTTTACCTTTTCCTTGTACAAATGTGATTTCCTTCCGGCATGAGAGACTTGAGGGTGGTCTAAGGTCTAAGGCTAGACCTCCCTTAGCTCCTTAGGAAGGTCCCTTAATCTCAAAGCATAACCTTTACTAGGGGGAGAGGGGGGCTTCAAGGATGAAGGGGAAGGGGGGCACACTTTCTACTTCTTAACGCTCGGGGGAACAATGGCAGAGGAGGATCGATGGGGAAAGGGGATTAAGAGGCTTTGAAGGATCCATGTTGTCATTCACAAGAGGGGAGTTGGGAGGGAGGAAAAGGGTTGGGGGAAGAGGCTCCATATGGGGACTGGTCCACCAGATCTCCAGTCAGGGAGAGGGGGGAGGCCATAACC
>JASDQU010244865.1:149224-161008 GCA_032191745.1 Picea mariana
ATTTGGAGGAAGTTTACTACATTGTGGTACACTTTTGGAATAAACTTGCTCGGGACCTTCGGTGACACCATTGATTCATTGATAATACCTTCAATAGAAAACCCTTGTAGCATTTGTAGAGTAATATTGGGTAGTGGGGTGGCCAATTGGCCCCCTCAAACCTTATGGTGATCAAGCTAGGCCTTGCAGACTCGATCATAGCAACAAAAGTTGTTAGATTCCGTTGTATTATGGATTTGATGGCCAATAAAGGCAGCTAGGACACTCAATCTCTCTAGATTGCATTAAGGCTAACCCTAGCAACAACAAGACCCCCACTTTCCATGTGCATGCATGCGATTTCAAAAAATTAATATTAGGGGCGTCTAATAACATGGATGACCACCTAAAATGACTTTAATGATCCATTACATTGATTTATATGGCTTAGCTAGCCCCTACAGACCCATAGGACCCAATGGAGGGGTCATGTCCTATGTCATTCATGTTGTATGTTGTGCTAGGGATAACATATAAAGGGGCAACTGACAAAATGGGACGTTGATCTAGAGGAGGCCTTACATATAGATGACGAGTTGTAGCAACCCTTAACCTGGGCCTCTTTGAGACCAAAAATGATTTTAAACTACAAATATTGAAATATCAAATGGTAAAGCGTAAAAGGCCTCTTGATCATTAATATAACATATCAATACTTCATCTCAAGAAAATCTTATTGTGGCAATTAAGATTGCTACCTAACTATGTAGTTCACTAAGTTAACTTCCAATCATAGAACGTAATGAATACATGAATGATATTCATTAGCATTGGCAAGAACCCATATAAATCAACATTATAACAAGCATAAGTCATATTAACATAAATAAGGGAAATATACTCATCCTTTATTATTCGTCTGACCCAATGCAAAGTTCCCAAGCTCTCAATCAATCCCAAGTTAGAGTCCTTGGTATGAACTCCCAAACTTGGGTAGATTGACTCAATCAACCCTTAAGATCACAATCACACAACCATCCATCTAGTCAAGGGGTCTAAAGGCTATCCAGATTTCAACCAAAAATAGCCAAGGGCTACCCAAGTATTCCCAGGAATTTGGTCATGTAGACAGAATTCATTTCGAGGAATTCGACTATCTAGCTAGAATTGACTCTAACGGGCTATCTAGCTTCTAGTTCCATTAACAAGAAGACCACTCAAGAATACACTCGACATAATGGTAATCACCAAGTTACCAATCTTTGGCTAACTCACCATTGGCTAAGTCCTCCAACCACTAACAAACTTGTATTAATAAGACAAGAAGAGTAAGGAGTGCCCATTAACCTTGCAACGTCCAATCCATCAAAATTTCCCTAATGTAACTAATAACTATTCAATTTCTTCGACATGAACTTTCACTTGCTTTTGTGTATAAAGTTAATTATTTGTTTATTTATTTCACACAATCCCTTGCTCATGGTTTTAGACCCTAAGATAAACATAACCTAAGTGCCTAGGGGTTGGGACTATACCAAGACACCACCCTCTGCATGACCTCAATCAAACTAATAATAATGTTAGAATATATAGTGTGTATTTGGTGTGTCTCTGGTGCCACAATGTCAGGATTATCCAATAAAAAAAAATATACAATAAAAATAGCAAAATATGATAAGGCCAAGGAACACTACATCCCTCTCCCCTTAGGGAGGGTGTTAAATTTAAGCAGCTACAAGAGCCATTCTCCGGGAGGATGGCATAAGACCCTAGTTGAGATCTAGGGCCCCCAGTGCACTCCTTGGGTTCTTGGTTTGGGACCAAGCAGTTAGAGCCATGGCAAAAGACCCTAGTGAGGGCCCCCAGTATATTGCTGGGGTTCTTGGTCAAGGACCAAGCAGTAAGTTCCTAGATATGTTCTAGGGCCCCTGGATGTGTTCCAGGGAATCCTTGCTTGGTGCTTGGATTGATCCTTGGTTGTGTACCTTGGTGGTTGATGATGTAAGTCCCTAGAGATGTTTTCTAGGGCCCCTGGATGTGTTCCGGGGAATCCTTGCTTGGTGCTTGGATTGATCCTTGGTTGTGTACCTTGGTGGATAAGATCCTAGTGGTGATCTAGGGCCCCCAAATGTGTTCTGGGGTATCCTAGTCTAGGATCAGGTGGTTCTCGGTTAAATGCCAAGATGAGATGATGTGTGATCTTCTTCTCTCCCGGGATGGTCCATGAGACCTGGGAGCAGTTAAGGACATGATCACATCAATGACATTCCTCTTATGCTGGGAGGATAAAAGCTTATAAGTTATCATGAGACTTATGTGGACATCTTGCCATTGAAGAAGACCCCTTTGACTTTGTCTTGTTGCCTCCCCTTGCTTGGGCCACGTCCTTCTTAATGTTATTGTGGTGTTGGTCTAAGTCACTTTGACTTTGACTTATAATTAATTATTTTTATTGGGTTTTAATTAACCCTAAAAGGTAGGGTTAATTTAATTAACCCTAACTCCCCTTTCTAAACTATAAAAAGACCTCACCCCTCACTCATTCATTCACTCATTATTCTTTCTCATGCTCTTCCCTTGGTCTGATCTTGCTGTGGCTACTTCAGCTTGGTCTTTTTTTTTGGTGTGGCCTCCTTGGTGGTCTTTCTCTTGCTGTCTAAGGTGCGGCCTCCTTGGTGTATCTGTTTTATGCTGGTACAGGGGTACGGCTGCCCTATGTTTGGTCTCCTCCTGTTGTGTTGAAGTGTGCAGCCCTCTCCTCTTGCTGCCAATGTGCCACGGCCTCCTCCACTGCTCCTCCTAGGCTGCCGCTAGCCTCTCCTAGGCTGCCTCTGCCCCTCCTAGGCTACCGCTAGCTTCTCCTTGGCTGCTGCCGGTGTCTCTTCAGTGCTGCTGCTGTCACTTATTGTTTACAGCATCTAGGGCCTGTTAAGACAGCCCTAAAGCTGCTTCTCTGAGCTGCCCATTTTGCTGTAACAGCTCCTTATAATTTGACAGTTTTTTTGTTTGGGCTGTTTGGGGTTTCTTTCACCCCCTGGTTTGTGATTGGGGATTTTCATATCATCCCTGTTCTTGATGCTGATTGGTTTTGAGTTTCTACCCTAAGTTCTTCTTGGCAAAACTGTCCACTTAGATCATGATGAGATCAAACCCTTGAGGGTTTTGATCCATGACCTTTATTAGCTTTTTCTGAGCATACAGAAAATAGGGCAGCAACAAGCATCTAAGGTAAATCAGTTCTTTGTTTTGATCAAGGTAATGTTCAGTTTTTGCTTTGCTAATTATCAGATCTGTTTAAGTTTATGTTCATATTGTTAGTGATCAGATCTGTTCATGTTTAGATCTAGCTTAGAATTGTTTTTTCATGTTCAGATCTATTGTACTATTTCTGTGTTTGATCTACTTCAGAAAATTTGTTTTGGTTGCTGATCTATATCTATTGTAGTGGATAATTTTAAAAGAATATTTCTGTTCTAGTTTTCCCTTAAATTCTAACAGAGGGCATCATCTTTGAATCTCTTAGGTATACAACCAATAAAAGTGCAACATATCCTTTACTTATAACTTATTATTTCTCACAAGTGACATCGTTAGACCCATAATGTTGTCATTGGACTTCAACTATCCAAATTGTTTGGTTCCTCAGTTTCTTTGCTCCTCTGGCTAGTAGGCGTACAGGGTTTATAAATATCTCATCATTGGGAAGTATCTATAGAGAAGTTCAATTGAGAACATAAGATTGACCATTCACATGTTTTTAACAATGAGACATGGAACACATTATTGTGACATTTCCAGAAACTATCAGTTTATTTTTATTTTTTAAAAACCATTCAATAAACCAAACCTCAGAACCAATAATCACAAAACAAATTATACCAGATTCAGAAATCTTTATATAAGAAGTAACTGGCCAAACCAAACCAAACCAATATATATATATATATATATATATAATCAGTGGAGATTGCCCTCTCAAGTATATTTTAAGCAGGTAGTTCTTAAAGAAAAGTAAGAGCATGAACCCATAACATCAACTGTGCCCTCTTCAATGGGACTGGCAACCAGATTGGAAGTTGCTCATGCTGGACAATTTGTTTTGATTTCCATTATGTCTGTGAGTGCTGATTTTGTCTGGGGAGGATTTATTTGTATAAATCGATTTTAGATAATAGTTTGCTTGTATAAATGGAACGTTCATGTCATTTTTTATGAACCAAGAAGGCCAGTTATAATTGTTTAAATACTATAAATAAACTGATGAATTAAACCTTCAAGTATTAAGATTCTATAGTTCTGAAGGCTTACAATTTCAGACTGGGGGATAGGTCAGTATTATATGGAGCTTCTGCAGCTTTGAAGGTTTATAACTACAAACCAAGGAATATTTCAGTGGTGTATGGAATTACACTTCAACATAGATATACTTTATTGCACTGAAGGCATGGTTTCACAAAATTTTCATTGGCAAAATTGAAACAGGTACCCCCTTCCTGGAATAGTTGGTGCCCCATCTTCCAGTTTTTCTGTAATATAATTAGCTGATTTTAATATTTTATTGAAGAAACTGCTTCAACATATACTACTATTTCTTTGCATTTCAATATGCAGAGTATATGGGCAACAACTGTGATTTCTGAGGAATTAGGATATCAATATTCTAGATGTTGCATTTAGTTCAGAAAATTATTTCCATTAATTTAGAAAACATGTATAATGTGAGTTTGTATTTCCTTTGTGTTTTGTTTGAATGAGTGCCTCAAAATATTATTTTCTGTATCTCTCATTCCTGAATCATTTGCTTCCACAAAAATTGCATGATATGATGGATAAGCCCCATGACAATCTTCAAGGAAAGAGAATCAAGTCTTGCATTGCAACTGATGGAAGGGCAGTATGATATCATTTACATGTTTGTATTTCTAGTCATTAATTAAAGAGAGGGTGGTAAATCAGAGTAATTTCAAATTATCACTGCAGTTTGAAATTTCCATGCTTTTGAATTGGCTGTACAATTTCTATATTTATTGACAGGCTTCTAGATTCTCTTACTGAAAAAATCAGACGTGCCCTTACTCACGAAGCTATTAAACTTGATTATCATAGGCACAAATCAGAAAATTGTTGCTAGAATGATCTGTCATCCACTTCTATGTTTATAATTGGAATAGTAACGTTCAGGCCTGTGTGTTTGATTTTCAGCAAAAGTATAAATACAAGTAAGATGACTGGGTAAATGTAACTCAAAAAGCAAAACAAAATTAAGGGACAACCTCCCAGCAGAAACATATCTATCTGCATAATCTGTTGGAAATGGGAGATCCTCTGCATTGCCCTCCATGATTTTGCATTCCTTGAGAGGCTCCTTTTGTTTTGCTTTGGCAAGTTGATGGGGGACTGGTCCAGAATGGTCACATTCTTTGCATCAATGTGCCTAACTATACCCAATGTGGTAAATCCAGTGCCACCTCCAACATCTACAACAATCAAGTCTCTGCTATAAAGGTCTGCAGGCTCAAGGGCATTGATAAATATAATTGTGGCGACGATAATCCAATAATCCACTAGAAGGATCGATATTACGACTCTTTGATATTAGAACCACTATCATGCCAGACTAATGTTGGCCAATTGCAGTTTATTTTTTATAATAATATTTCTTTTTTGTTTGTAATTTTTTAATCTGTTCGCTCAACAATGTTGATGTAGGCAATCCACCTTCCATACGGTTGGCACTCCTTTGGTTGAATTGCTCTGTTGCTTCATGAGAGATGCATTGCCAAAACATTGCAACTTGCATGTGAGAATTGCACTAATGATTGCTAGAGAGTTGTGCTTACTACATAGGTCTGCCTACTTCTTGTTGGAGGAGCGCGACTTGCATGTTGCTCAAAGCTACCCATGAGAGCCACCTCCTCTCTGTTAAAAAATTCTTGTAGGTGTCTAACTTTCAAACTTTCTTGTGAACTTGTCAAACCTCCCACAACCACCAACCACCTTTCTCCTGTTTGCCTGGCCTCATGTGGGGTCCTGCTGTAGGCCCAAATTCATGGATCAAATGTTGTTATTGCTGATGCATCCAAGCTTATTGCGTTCTCTCACGGGTCTATGATTCTATACATTGATATAGCCACCACTATTGGACAACCTCTCTTTCCTTGTCCGAGATTTTGACATCTCTTGATTGCCTCTAATATGTATGCCTTTGACCTGCAAATATTTTATGTTGATAATCCGTAAATTATTTCTCCGATCTATTTGTTTCTCTTTGTTGCCACTAGAGAAACACCTTTTAAATATTTAGCCAATTTTCCGTTTTTAAGTTTCTAAATTTAAGAAATAATTCGCTAAATAATTTTTTTAATGTATCAATTAAAATAGAATAGAATACGGACTTATTATTATTTTAAAATTTTGCAAGGTGCCTTAGTGTTTGCCTTCTTTAGGTTCCGTTGTGTTTGTGATTTTGTGCCTCACACAAATTGCTTCTTGTTGCCTTTTACTTATGTAAAAAATGTCTTCAATTTGAAGCATTTCCCAAATGCTCGAGAACTTGACTATGATACCATATAAAATTTATAAATTGTAGATGCACATACATATAAACAGATGATGTGGTGCAGAGAATAATAAATGCCATATATTTTTTCCACGTAAACTTTTTGGGCATTGAGGTCCGCCCAAGAAGTACAGTTCATTGCACTCTCTAGCTTGTAAGTGAGGATGAGATTTGCTAGTACCTTGCTAGAGCCACACAAATATCCACAAACAAGAACTTGCTCACATGTACATAGCCTACCCCACTATGGAATTGAACCTGTGACCTCCAAGGAGAAAACATATGTTCTTAATTGTTATGCCCACTTAGGTTGTACCAAATTTTTGGGTGTTGAGGTTTGCCCGAGAACTAGAATTCATCACTCTCTAGACCATAAGTGAGAATGAGATTCGCTGGTACCTTGCCAATACCACACAAATATCGGCAAACAATAGCTTGCTGACATGTACATACCTTACCCCCCTCTTGAATTGAACTTGTGATGTCCAAGGAGAAACCACATGTTCTTAACTATTAGGTCCACTCAGGTTGTACAAAATTTTTGGGCATTGAGGTCCGACTGGGAAATACAGTTCATCCCATTCTCTAGCTTGTAAGCTAGAATGAGATTTGTTGGTACCTTGCCAGTGGCATGAAAATATCCACAAACAACATGTTCACTTGTACATACCCGATCGCCCTTCCATAATTGAACTTATGACCTCCAAGGAGATAACACACGTTCTTAATCGTTAGGCCCACTCAGGCTGTACCATAAATGCCATATGTTATTAATGATACTGTAACAATATACTGCATGGTTAGAAAAAGATAAGTTGACCAAGGACATTCAATACATGTACCACTCTCCCACGTATCTCATCATACACTACAAATGAGGTTAATATAGTTAAGGTGGTCTAACCACCTAATTAACGTTAACACTAATTATTAAGATTATCTCTAGTGTCATGTTACATTACTAACATGTTTTTTTTCTCCTTGAAATACACATCGTGAGGAGACCCACCGAGCACTTTCCATCATCTCGAGGATGTACCCGGGTTAAGTCAGATTCCACAGAAGCCCGAGGATTTGTCAACACATGGTTCAAGGCCAGTACAACAATATATTCATTAATAGCTCAACATGTCACTTACAAGAATTGAACTTGGGTGGGGAGGACAACACTCCTCTCAATCGTCCAGGCTAGACCCAATTGACTTACTAACATGTTATTACAAACATGGTCACTTAATACATGATGTATTAACATTATTGTTTACTTTGAAGTTTGGTTTTTTCTCCTCAAATAGTATAGAGGAAATGCTCTCCAATGAAACTTTATTGATTATATTACTGAAATGATAAAAAGTTACAAAAGAAGGGGATGAACCCCAATTTATAAATGCAGGCTGAAACCCTAACTTAAAGCTCAAGTTACCAGTAAGAGTAGTTAGGCCCTTGTTACATGAAAGTGGCCTTTTACAACCCAAAGACCTATCACTAGAGCATTATGACAAAAGTATGTAGTGTAGCATGGGGGCTTGTCCCCACTTGCAGGGGCATGTCCCCTATGTTTCCCATCCTTGGCGACTTGGGCACTACAAGGGGATGTCCTTGTTTGGAAGGGGATTTCCTTGTTGGAAGGGGATGTCCTTGAAGATTTGGGGGACTTTGCCGACTTCCCCTTAAAAACAGGGATGTATGGATGACATCCCTTGATGGTTCCAGGGATGCCATTGGCCTCTCGAAAAGAAATATTCATTTACAGGTTTGACATTCATACCATGACAAATATCATTTATGTAGTGCACGTTGTAATATTGCGCATTATGTTTTTGTAATGGGGGATAATTGCAAGAACAATTTTGACTCTCACATTTGGTATTTTGTTTTCAAGATTTAAATATCCACACAAATAAGGTCTTTAAGAGATATTATTTAGGAATCACAACTTTTACTGAGTTTTATTGTAGTCCCGACTCCCATGTTCTAGAATCTCTATTTTTATTATTATTATTTTTTTATTTATATATACATATATATTTTTAATTTTTACAAATAGGTATTGCTGTCCCCATTTTTCGATCAGTAGGAAATTTGGGGATACCTTCCAGTTGTCCCCTAAACATGCTCCTTGTCCCCGTGCCCTCCTGTTCCGAAAACTTGATGCAACATAGAAATTTTGAGCCTATGTATACAATAGCTAATGCATTTAAAGTCTAATGGATGATAAAGATATTGTGGTTAGGTGCACAACATTGAGTCTTCACTTTCTTGATTGCAATGAACCCTTGTTGTTTCAAACACTTGGCTATCTGTCCTTTATAGAGAGTTGGGTGGTACAATGCTGTTATTGGGCAGTAATGGCTAAAGTTGTACCATATATAATTTCTTCCTCAATGCCATTTCCTCGATTTTCATATATGCCAAAATAATAAATATGTATATGGAACCAAGGAGGATTGCCAAAAATTGCTTGTTTATTATGAAATGACATAAGACTCTACTTAATGATGAAACCCTAGATAGGGTTGAGGCACATAACTAAACATAAGAAAGAATAAACACAATATGATATTATGAATAATTGAAGTATTTATTACAATGGGATTCATGTCTCTTATATAGAGTTTGAGGGATGTAATATTTGTCCAAAACCCTAAAAGCTAATAATAAATGAAAAGCTTATCTTTTATCCTAAGTCACTAAGGTCACTTTATAACAAAGGTAAGTCTTATACTCTAACACCCTCTCTTAAGGCTAATAGTACCGAAAACAAAGCTCGTTGAACGCAAACACACTTTGACTGCAAACACATTTTCTGAAAACTAAAAAACAACATAACCAAACATTATTTAGATGCTTCTTCTTTAAAACCAATTCTTGAACTAGTAATACTTCTTCAAGCTACTCCTTATTCCTTCGAAAGGGATAGTCTCCTAGTTGGAATCCAAGTTCTTAGCATAATTGGACATCATTTCCACATGAAATGTCTCGTAACCGTCATAAAGGTACAATATCGAACTTCCAGGTCCCGTATCTCCCTTGAACTATTGAAAAACAATCCCCACATGCATGTCTCATAACTCAAGTGAGGTATAGTTTCTTCGATCCACAAGTATCCTGGACTATTGAACAACTATCTATCCTCGCCTACATCACTCCTTGTCTTCAAAGTGTGGGCCTCTTAGAATGCAAATAGTAACAGTTCTTCAATGGGTTCATAATGCAAATAAGTCTTTAAGATTTCCTTTGAGGTCATTGGTATGAGTTTTACAATTAATTGTTGTATGACTTGTTTTTCAACATTAGTAACACTCAATCTCACTCTTCCTTGTCATTCTCTTTCCCATCCTTTTCTTGGAGTAAACTGTAGTTTTGGCAGAGAATCTCTTGTAGTTGCTCTCTTTTCTTTAGCTAAGAGAGCTGAAAAAATGTCTTCTAGAGTTTGTGAGGCATTTGATTGAGAGTAATAATGATATTGTTGTATTTAGAAGGCAAACTATTTAACATGGCTTTGGCATCCTCTTCATCTACTGTAGCATTAACTTTTGCTCGTTGTTCGATGGAAGATTTCATATTGCTTATGTGGCTAGACATAGTGACTCTACTAGACATCTTGAATTTGAGTAACTGAAGCTTTAGAGAAAACTTTGCATTCATTGCTTTTTGCTCCAAATAGTTTATTCCTATTATCCCAGATTTCTTTGGATGATTTTCCCATATCTACATGATGCAACTGAATGTTTGAGAGAGCAAGGCCAATATTAGCTTTGGCCTTGTCATCTTTGCTGTGCCATTCAAATAATTTATTTGGATCTGTAGGTGATTGCTGTTAGATTTAGGGAAAAAATAGGAAACAGTGATATCTTTTTATTTCTGTTTACTAAAACAAATGTAGATCAGCACAATAAACAGATTAGAATATAGACAGTAAGATTTGAACATATAGAAATAAATCTGAACATGAAATTTCTGAATGTAAGTTAAGTGTAGAACAATATAACCTTTAACTTACCTCTAGTCAAAGAAGGATGTACCTATAACATGTAGATGTGTCCTCTTTAATATGCTCAGAAAATCAGTTTAAAGTTCATGGATCAAAACTCTAGGGTTTTGATCTCTACCATGAAGTTAGGTAGACAGTTTTGCCAAAGAGAGGACCACAAGTAAAGGCTGATGTAAACACTCAATAGCTGCCCCCCAAAAAACTGAACTATAATATACTATAACAATCAAACCCTTCTCCCCGGATGGGGTGCCAACTCGACATGAAGGATGCAACACAGCCTAGGGCCACTTGGCCAGACCACATGGCCACAGGTGGCAGTCTCACGTCACGTCCACCCTCTCGCATTTGCTGGCTTGCAACTTCTCCGCTGTCACCTTACCTCCCACACATGCACCCTGCAGCTTACATGCTTCAGCACCTTACCTCCCTCCTACAAATCTTCATGGCGCCGCACGACGAGACCTCCCGGTCACCTCCGAGCCAAAATGCAGCGTTCTCTCCCCCCTTGCTAAATTCGCTTGCTCTTTTCTTTCGAAGAAACCTACCCGGGGCTCATTTCTTTCCCCGCTCTGATCTTCAGCTCTGGTGAGTTTCTCTTTTAGGCGTTTTGGAGCTCTCCGGTGCTTACCCTCCCTCCTGGTGGCTTCTGGTGCGAACCTCCCCTCACTTCATGCCACGACCCAGGGGCAGATCGAGGTGTGGTGTAGCCTGGTACCAAGCCCAGGGTAGGGAACCTCCTCCTTCAGTTTAGTCGCGCAAAGCACTTTGGCCTCTCCCCCTCCTTTGGATCCCATGGATGCCCAACCGCCTGAAGAAGGTTTTCCCCCTCCCCTCACCCGCTTAGTCGTCCCTTCTCCGTCTAAACCGATCGTGGATCCAGTAACTGGCCTTTCCCCCCTTTCAAACACCTATAGCTGTAGGATTGAATGGTTTGATCTCATGGGTAACTCAATTGGCTATGCGCCACCTCCCCCCTCGCCCCCTCGCCATCCCTTCTTTCCACCACCCCATCCTCGTCCCACCCCCGCAGTTACGCCCTCCTCCCCTCGCCTGGACTCTTCTTCATCCTCTTCACTCTCCCACCGCTTTTCTCCGTTTAATATCGGGGACGCAGAGCGAGCTGAGCTCTTGACCACTCTGAACATCATCAAAAAGGAGCTGGAGGACGTAAAAACGGCCATGCGCGAAGTACAGTCAAGGGAAGATGAACGATGGCGCAGGGTGGACAATGTAATGACGTTTCTGCAAG
>JASDQU010244866.1:45545-74256 GCA_032191745.1 Picea mariana
GGTGAGGAGGAACCAACAATATACAACAATGCCTTCACAAATGTTATTTTGCAAGTTCATAATCATCATACAATGACACGAAACAAAAACATTTAAATGAATTTAGGTGTAACGAGACTAAATGGACAAAGTACCTATGCATGAATGATGGTCATATGTGGACAAAAAATGATAAGTGATGAAAATGTGTAGTGTAAATCTTGAGTTTGGAAGCACAAAAAGGTTATACATTTTTTTTTAGCAAATGTAAGGAAAAAGAGTTGTATTCATCATCACTCCAAAGGAAAACAAACTATTTTCTTATTATTCATTTCAACATTCTCTTAAAGCATGTATAAAATGGTCAAATGGAGAAAGTGGTGGTAGCAAAATTACAATAAATTTAAATATAATAAATTCCTCTTGGAGAAAATGGACAATACGTGAAAGGACACATTATATAATTTGAAAGGTCAATAAAATGAGAGGCGTAGTTTTCTGAATAAAAGTGAAACTACATTTTAGCCAAAAGGACAAGTGAGGGAATCTATTTTGTGAATGGCTATAAATTTTATAAACTCAGAGGAGAAGAGTCTTTTGGATTTGGGACCTTTCATGTACTTAGGCTCGAAATTGTAATGAGAAGAAGCCACCTTTGGCCAAGAGTTTTCTTGAGAAATTTGATTCTCGTGTTGCATATTTCATGAACTATTCCTATATATTTGTTGAGCATTGGTGTTGTGGTAAGAATGTCCTTTATATTTTAAATCATCGTATGTTTAGAGTCTACATTATTATCTTTTTTTTTTGGAAAAGTTTGTCTAAGCCTTTAGGAACAAAGTTGTAATTAGTATTTTAATATCAACTACTATGGGGTTTGTAGCTATTTACTCATTTTCTTTATTTGGTTTTCACATTGAACATATCATTTTGCATAATGGTGGTGATATATTTGGTTCTATGTTTTCTTCATTATTTATATAATTATGTTTGGATTTTTTCATTTGAATTCATTTTATTAGATTAGAAAACCCCAAATGGTGGACTAGACCATAACATGTAAACCTCTAATTAGTAATTGTTTCTAGTGAAAATTTCAGATGGGTTCCCTACACCAAAAAAGGAAGGACCTAATTGGGAATTTTTAGTGGGGTGAACCCCTTGTTGGTCAACAAGACATTTTGATTTGTCAAGAAGTATCTAGCTGAAAAGTGAGTTGCACCTTTGCTTTGGACATGGAACATTGTTTTTTTTGTTATGCAGTGGTAGGATATGAACTTTTGAATAAATAAGGTGCATCCATAGATGTGCTATAGAAATAGTGAGAGTTGAATATGATCTCTCGATGAAATATTTTTCCTTTGATAGCACAAAGAAGCCACTTCAAGGAGATTGGCTCAATGTGGAATCTAGAAAACACATTCCTGAATAATGATATTGGGACTAGGAATCTTAATGTAAGGTACCATATCTATTATATTAGTAGAAAATAGAAATATGCGCAAATAACACCAACATAACAACAAAATATGGAAATATTGTAAAGATAACAGTGGAACATCAAATTATATGGAACCACAACACCAGAATTATACCTTTATTGATATGAAACAATGTTCACTTGCCTCTTCGAGGGGGAAACCTCCAACAGAGTAGAGCTCTATTACAGTAATTCTTCAGTAAAAACCTTCTCATACACTCTACTCCTATTTATACTAAATATATCTATCCAAAATAACAATCTAGAGGAAGATCTGTCTGGAAGAAGAAGCTTCTATTAGCTCTTCTTACATTTGAATTATTCCTCTTTATTGATAGGCCTTATTAATATTGACCTTTACTACATGGAAATATATTATTCTACCCACTTGAGGGGTTAAGTAGATTAGGTCCCTAAAATTCCCTCCCCCTTAAAATAGCCTCTCGAATTGTAAGATTTTGGTCAACTTCCTGGACCTTCGAGACACTTGGCATGTAGGAGAGAATAAGAGGTGGTTGTTTTCCATATACTGCTTTAAAAGGAGTCAAGCGAGTAGTTGTATGGTAATAAGTGTTGTACCACCATTTAGATAATGGTAACCATTGAGCCCATCGATGTTTCCTTTCATAGGAAAAACACCTCAAATAAGTCTCCAAACACTTGTTGACAACTTCATTTTGACTATCAATTCGGGGATGATAGATGGTGTTGAGATGTAATTGGGTTCCCTATAGCCTGAAAAGTTCTTTCCAAACATTGATGGTGAAAGTGGGATCTCGATAAAAAACAATAGAATGAGGCATGCCATGAATCTTGAAGACATGATCCATGAAAAGTTGATCCACAATGGATGTGGTAAATGGGTGTTGAAGAGAATAGAAATGAGCATACGTGGAATGATGATCAACAACCACCATGATGACTGACTTATTTCCTGATTTTGGTGATCCCACAATAAAATCCTTAGAGATATCCCTCGAAATAGTGAGTGGAATCAAAAGTGGTTGGAGTGTTCCAGGAGCTTTGATTGTTTCTTCCTTATTGCATTGACAAACATCAAATTCTGCAGTAAAAGTATGGACATCCTTTTTCTTACCATCCCAGAAAAAAGAACATTTGACCCGGTCATAAGTTTTGGTAAACCATGAGTGCCCAACTGTGGGTGTAGCATGAAGCTGAGAAAGAACCATGGATTTAATTTGTGACTATTTACTTAAATACAAATAACCTTTGTAGTGAATCTCATCATTGTGCCAAGAGTACCATGGAGAAACTGGAGAATTGGCTTGCAATTGTTGGATGAGATGATAAATTTTAGGATCTTGTACCCATTCCTGGCTAACAACTTGGAGCCAATATGGTAGAATGAAGGAGAAGGAGAAAAGGTACCCTTCATCTTCATATTTTCGAGAAAGAGCATCATCAACCAAATTTTCTTTTCCTTTCTTGTAAATTATCTCATAATCATATCCAAAGAGCTTAGTTACCCATTTTTGTTTCTCTGGGGAGGAAGGTCATTGCTCCAGAAAATACTTGAGGATTTGATGATCTGTATTAATTTGGAAGCGTTGCCCCAAGCGAGAAGGGAGCCAAAGATCTATTGCATGAAGAATAGCTAGAATTTCCTTTTCATAGATTGTGTTACGAGGAAAATCTCTCTATGGCTAGGGAAAACCTCAATGGACGAAAATGAATGTAGAAATCAACTCTATTCTCAAGTATGCTATATAAACGAATATGCTAGGAAGACAAGATAAAAGGCCTACCTTGTCCACACGTTCAATGAATTCCACCATTGAGCACTTGACCCAAAGCAATATACCTGTAACTAGTCCTCAACAACCAAGCAAAGAAGCATATGGTGATAATATATGATGTTAACACATTCAATAGCATAATCCATTAACATACATAACAAATACACCCATGGAATAATAATTCGAATATTTGCAAGATATCAATTGGACGGGAAAAGAGTATTTCTATTGATATATGATCAACAAAAGTGAAAATCTTATATCCTTCTGTGTTGACACAGTTTGGAACCGAGAAACTAATTTCCTTCTAGTTGGGCCTCCACCACTTCAATCCTCCGCCAAAGGCAAGCTCATAGAAGAGAGATAATGAAGTTTTCAATCAATAAGGGAAGATATTGAGGGATGAACACTATGTTCAGACTTAAAGTATAAAGAGATGAAGACTCAATATGAAGTAATTTATCCAGAGTAACTTTACTCTCAAATTTCAATTCTTTCTCCTCTTTTTCATAGCTCAGAATTGACCCATTTATAGCCTTCAAATGGAACTGAAGGGCTGAGTCGGAACGTTTCCAATATATGGAAGGCCAAGGATCATAGATCTCCTATCATGACATGGAAACTTGACACCATTTTTCATTTTTGGGCACAAATTCCGATGTACGTGGGTGTAGTGGTGCAGCCTGCATATACACATGTTGTATAGAAGGGAAGGTGCATACATGTGGACAAAATGTATTTTTTAGCTCTTGAATTTGCAAAAAGGGATGAAAATCTTTCATAGGGAAATGGAAAAAGTCCCTCTATGTAAGATTTCATAGGGTGAGGAAAATCTTGCTATAACAGATGCCCCCTAATACGTGAGGTCAGAGGAGTATCTGCGATGGCCGAAATACATTATAAAAAACCCAGAAGTGGAGTGATGGGGAACCAACTAGAAGAACTAGTTTCTCATTACATTTTGTACTGACTTTGCATACATGGCTGCCAATTTGAATTACATTACAGATCCATGTGAAAATATACCAAACAACTGTTTGTGGCCATGCATAGGAAAATACAAATGCGGTTACATTCCAAAGTTTGTTATAGTCACAAAAAAGGCCCAGTAGAACCGGTCTCAAAATCAATTTGAATATATTTGTATACAATAGAGTACAATCTGATCTCCCATGATCACTAAAGTCATATATATATTGGTCCAATGAAAAGGAAGCAACATCTCAGGAAAGCTACGGCCACATACTGATGTCTTCAAGTCTTCTACACAATCCTCCAAAGGTGCAAGTCTGCATCATGTGAATAAAGGAGTTGAGGTTGAACACAATGAGACATCGTTTGATTATCATTCATTGAGGCATACTATTAAAAAATGTGAGAAAACCTACCGATAATGAAAGTAGGTATCAAGGCACCAAGTACATTCTTACAAGTGTGAATAAAGGATTCAGGGTCGAACACTTGAAGAATCTGTCAATCAGGATACATTGATATATTTCCAACTTTCAATGGCAAGAGAACATGCCACTAATGACTGCAAGACTCAAGGTACTCACAAGACTATAGGTCTCGTTTCTAGAATAGATGAGCTGAAGTCGATGGAAGGAGGCCTGTTGAAAGGAGAGCATTAAGGCATATCTCATCATTTAACATGAGGTACAAAGCAACAGCTTCATGATTTGGAGGAAATCGAACGAAGAACATGTTGACGAACCAATGACCCTATGCATCTTTTGTGTTTTACAAGTGAAAGAGGTACAGGAAAAGACTCTCTGAATAATAGCCAATGAGGAAAATTGATGACAAAGGCAAGGAAACCACCAATAAGGCTAATGACATCCAACACACTACAGGAATCCCAATGTGTGAATAGATGTCATGTCATCGAACACTAGGGAAACCACCCAGTCAACGATCAATGATGAAATGTTTGTTGTTGGGTTCAAGGTTACCTACCAATGATGAAGGTAGGACCAGGGTGCATGATAGGACTACAGTGTCATGTGATTCTGAAACAAATTAAGGGTATGTCCGACATGAAAAGTCAAGAGTTCTGAGGAATGGTCAACATAGGTTGATAGAATTCCTTTGATCAAGAGCATGAGACATATGGAAGACTCTGACAACATAGACTCACTGATGAAACCATGAGATGCAGGAGGCATCAACGAAATTATTCATAGTGACTGGAAGAGTAACCAGTCGGTAGAGAAAACTCTCTTTAACGAGCTCAACTTCCTAAGGCCATGCTAAACCCAAAATTATGATGAAAAATGGACACAATAACTTTGTTCTTTGTTCAAAGGCAACACGACTACTACCAATATAAGATAATACTCCCTTCCCACCCATCTCTTTTTTTGTATTTTCATAGACAAATGAATGTTATGATACATTGGAGGAAATGGGTTTTGCAAGTAAGAAAAACCAGTTCTAGCAGTGGAACATACCTATTATCAATGAAAGGAGATGCATGCAGGAGATGGACACTAGGGGGAATGTTCCCTCCTGGGTATAGGGTGTCAAATTGCGAAGAATATAAACAAGGCTCTGCTTGGTTGAGGATGCAAAAAACTACTAAGGCAAATAGTTTGTAACGCAAAGAGAGAAACATATACAGACTGAATACTGCAAGAAAGGAAATGAGATGCAATCATCAACTTAATGCCAAAAAATGTCCCTTTTCATAATTGTAGTCTACTTGGTTTGAAAAAGGGATGAACTTGTACCAAATAGACTTCCTTTGACATCCAATTTACGAGTGTGAAAGAGAGAAGTTCACTCGGAAATATTTTCTCTTTTTGAAGATGAGTCGGAAAAGAGATTAAATAAGACTCACGACCTTTCAAATCCAATTTAATGAGTGTGAAAGGGAAAAATTCACTCAACAATCTTTTCTCTTTTTACACGAGTCAGAAAAGAGCTTAAATCAGACTCGATTGGGAGTTTCTAGGTGGCAAGTCACGAGGGAGGCCAAGGCTACCGTGTTGGACTTCTATGAAATTTCAGTATCTTATGAATAACCTACATAATCTTGGGAAAACCCAAAGCTCTCCAAGTCGAGGAGGATAAATTTCTAGTGGAGGTTATCTTCTCTGTGATATATCGGATAATGTCTCTTATTGGAAAGGACATAGACGGGGGATTGGATACCCCAGAAGACCATCCCAATCGAAGGGAAATTCTCTAGGACTTGAAGGGAGAGTACTCGAGGAGAGTAAGACTCTCTATTTTTTAGAAGGAGCATTATCATGCATTCAGATGACATGGATGAAGGATGCATCACCCTCTAAAAGAAGAGTTGGATTGACTAGAGATTGCACTTGTATGACCACTTTTTCAATTCTAGGTTGAAGAGGATATGTGATAACAGGGATAGGGAGAAAATCACCCTCAACAATGGGGGTATGGTCAGGAGAGGATTGCAGCAGCATGAATGCCATGTCAATCAAAGGAGAAATAGGGTGTGGAGGAACCATAGATGCCTTAGAACCCAATGGGCCCTCAAGTGAAAACCATGCTTTCGGTATCCCAATAGTAGCTGAACACAAATGAGTAAGGTGATCTCCTTTGCAAGTCTTACAAAGGAATTTAGGCTTACGTCTGAGACGTCTAGGCTTCTCGATGTCACCAACGTCGTTCCCAACGGTTGGTGACATGCTCTCAATGTGACGGGTAGAGGTGAGAGATTCATCTCCTATGTGATATATAGAGGTTAGAGATGTGACATTAATATGACTTGAGACAACTAGAGTGATGCCCCCAACATGAATAGCAGTGGCTAGGTGCAGGTCATCAACATGATTTGCAGAGGTCATCAACCCATCTTCAACATGATTGGAATAGGTTGGTGATGGAGCTCCAGTATGACTGATAGTGACTGGACTAGTGGTGGTTTGTGGAATTTGATACCGAGGTCTAGGGAAATATTGGCTTTGAAACATCGCATGCCAAGAATGGTCCTGGTTTACCCCCTGTCCCTTTCTAGAAAGGTAGTTTCTTCCGCCTAACTGATCCAAAGAGGTTTGTATGAGCATCATCACTAAATTTTGTGGAGAGATGGGAGTATGATAAGGATTATTCAAGTGAGGATATATGTTTCCCCCATGCGAAGGGATTCCGTGAAGAGGGTAGCTCGAACTATAAAATTGATTTTCCCTGTATGAAAGGCCCGAGGATATATGTGGACCTGCCATGGGAAAAGTGTTCGAGGGAACCGACATGGAAGACAAAGGATACACATATGGGGTGTAATAAGTAGAATAAGCACCCATTTGAGTATTCACTCCTGAAAGAGCATAGCTAGGACTAGATCCATAACAGGGGAGGTTCCAACCTCCCACAGTGAAAGCTAATTAAGAGAACTGACTCATATCAAACGAATATGTAGGTAGCGGGGCCATGGTGCCCCCTGATCCAATGACATGATTCATATAAGTGGGATAGGGATAGGATTTAAAAGGTGCAGGAATATCAACAGGAAAAAGATTAGAGTTCCAAGGAATGTACCGAGTGTCATAATTCTACATACCATTATGAAAAGTAGATGGATTCATCCCCATGAAATGAGTGAAAATCATAGGGGGGGTAGCAGTAACTGAGGGAGCCAAAGGAACTCCACTATCCATGATAATGACAACTCAAAGCATGATATAAAATCGTAAGGAAAACTTGTAATCAAAGAGCACACCAAAATTCAAACGGCCAATATGCACACAAACAGGGTAAAGTGGTTGAAAGGGGCCTCCCTCTCTAAAGAAGGTATGTCTCACCCAAGAGGGGCATGAGACTCCCTGCTAAAGATCATAGGTAACATAATTAGTTATAAGGGCCCTCATGGGATTAACAACTTGTTGGTCATATCCCCTAGGAGAGGTAATCCTTCATAAAGAATGTGTGTTGTCCGACCCTTATCTGACCCAGGGTACTTGCAGAATAATCCTTGCAAGTAACCTATGTGGAACCTAAGTCAAGAAACTAAACAACCAATGTATAAACGATGCACATGCAAGCAATTGTAAGTCAGTTCCACCGTATGGAAAGGGTAGCAAAGCCCGAAAAATTGAAAGTACCAACTCTCATGGAGGTAAAGGCACTAGCAATATCCCTGGATATGAATAGATCCTCATAAATATCTCTAATGCTAAGAAGGTATCAAGGGGATATCCCTACAACCAACCTCACATGACCTCGTGATTAACTCTGGTGTAAGCAGAGCCTCCCAATATTATCGATTATACAATGGATTTCTCCACTCCCTTTTTCATACACATATGTTGATTTAATAGCCTTGGAGAAGTTTACTCACAAAATCCTATTCCAAGGTACTAAATCCTAAGCTAGTTTGTGCACCCTAGAAAATAAAACTGTGACTAATCAATTTTAAATTATAGCATTAATTTTAATGGTCATGTTTACTCAAAAAGGTATGGTAGTGAAACTCATGATTTTATGACTCAACAAGTAAAGTAAATATGAATACAATGCAAAGTCCTAACTTCAATTTTCAATGAATGATATGCTTCTTAAAACAATGCAATTTTCAGTTTCAAATTTTCAATTCTGAGGTAAAAAAGGCAATCTTTCTTTACATGCACTAAGCTAATAAAAAAGAATCAAAAGATCAAAATTCCAAGAAATGAAAAATTCCTAATATTTTTGTATATTCAATATAAGAAAAATGAAAATGCATGGACTGAAAAACAACTTGATATAAAAATTATACTGTGTATAGAAAGATACAACTCAAGTAGAATACCAAGAAGCAAGACACCGAGCCCAATGTACAAGGACAATCAAAATGAAAAGGTGATGAGAAATACTATGCCTAGAAATTCAACCAAAAAAAGGTTTATTGTCATCCCACGGGCACTTAACAGTCACTACAGAGACCCAAGGAGACTCAACAATCATCAAAACCTACCGAGCAACCACCAAACCTAGCCAACAAGAAAAAGAGGTTGATGTACGCGGTTGTTCAAGGAAACAAGGCACATGTACGCAGCTTGCAGAAGGACAACACACGTATATACACAACTTTCAAGAAAAAAAATGTGCATATGTTTCAAAAACAAAGCTAAGAAAGGGAGAAGGCTGAAAAAATCATACCCAGAGTAAACAAAGGCTATCAAGAAATGATACAACAAGAAACAAAATAGGAACAAGAGCAATCTAAGGAGAAAAAAACTCCAAACCCTAAGAAATAAGATTCATTCCCCAATATGGTCGCCAATTCTGTTACAAGGAAAATCTTTCTATAGCTAGGATAAACCACAACAGATGGAAATGACTGCAGAAATCAACTATATTCTCAAGTATTCTATATAAACGAATATGATAGCACGACAAGATAAAATGCCTACCTCGTCCAGAAGTTTGATGAAGTCCATCGTTGAGCACTTGATCCAAAGCAATATATCTACAACTAGTCCTCAACAACAAAGAAAAGAAGGAATATAGTGATAATATATGATGTTAGCACATTCAATAGCATAATCCATTAACATACATAAAAAATATTCCCATGGAATAATAATTTGAATATTTTCAAGATATCAATTGGATGGGAAAAGAGTATTTCTATTAACATATGATCAATAAAAGTGAAAATGATATAGAATTTCGTGTCCGCATGGTTCAGAACCAAGAAACTAAGTTCCTTCCAACTGGGCCTCCACCACTTCAATCCACCACCAAAGGCAAGCTCATAGAAGAGAGACAATGAAGTTCTCAATCAATAAGGGAAGAGCTTGGGGGTTGAACATTGTGTTCAGACTTGAAGGACAAAGAGATGCAGACTCAATATGAAGTAATTTCTCCATAGTAAATTTTCTCTCAAAGTTGAAGTCTTTCTCCTCTTTTCCATAGCTTGGAATTGGCCCATTTATAGCCTTCAAATGGAACTGAAGGGTTGAGTCAGAAAATTTCCAGTCTATGGAAGGCCAAGGATCATAGATCTTCTATCGTGACATAGAATTTTGACACCATTTTTCATTTTTGGGCACAAATCTCGATGTATGCAAGTTGTAGTGGTGCAACCTACGTATACGCATGCTGTATAGTAGGCAAGGTTTGTACATGTGGAAAAATGTATTTTTTAGCTTTGGAATTTGCAAAAAGGGATGAAAAGTCTGCATAGGGAAATGGAAAAAGGTCATCTGTGAAAGATTGCATAGGGTGAGGAAAATCCTGCTATAACAGATTGATTGGCCCAAATGGCGTTCTGACAATTGTTTGTTGGTAAAGGCCAAAGGTATTCCCTCTTGCATAAGGACTACTTCAATTCCTCTTCCAGAGGCATCACATTCTAGGACAAAGTATTTGTGAAATCAGGAAGGGCCAAGACCAAAGTAGTACACATATCTTCCTTCAAGGATTTTTTACGAGGAAAATCACTCTATGGAAAGGAGTAAACCAAAACATACGGAAATGACTACAAAAATCAACTCTAATCCCAGGTATGCTATATAGATGAAAATTCTAACAAGACAAGATAAAGAGACTACTTCATCTAGACATTCAAAGAAGACCATCGTTGAGCACTCAACTCAATTCTTTATACCTGCAACTTGTCCTCAACAACCAATATACATAAGCATATGGTGATAATATATATTGTTAGCACATATAATTTCATAATCCATCAACATCCATAACAAATATTCCCATGGAATAACAATTCAAATATTTTCAAGATTTTAATTAGACGAGAAAGAGTATTTTTATTAAAATATGATCAACGAAAGTGTATGAATGAAAAACTTTCATGTTGGCACGTCTTGAAACCAAGAAACTAATTCCCATCTAGTTGGGCCTCCATCACTTCAATCCTCCACCAAAGGAAAACTCATATAAGAGATACAATGGTGTTCTCCATCAAAGAGGGAAGAGCTTGGGGGATGAAAAATGCATTCAGACTTTAAAGGACAAAGGGATGCAGATTCAGTATGAACCAAATAATTTCTCCATAGTAACTTTGCTCTCAAAAGTTAAATTCTCTCTCTCTTCCACGGTTTGGATATGTCCCAATTTATAGCATTCAAATGGAACTGAAGGGCCGATTCATAACGTTTCCAGTATATGGAATATCAAGGATCATGGATCTCATGATGTGACATGGAAACCCGACACAATTTTTAATTTTGAGCACCAAACCTGATGTACATGGGTTGTAGTGATGGAACCTGTGTATATGCATGATGTATAACTATTAGGGCATGTATATGTGGAAACATATTATTTTTAGCTCCAGGAAGTGAAAAAGGGGACTTCAAGTCTACATAGGGAAATGGAAAAATCCTTCTGAGCAAGTTGCATGGGGTGAGGCAAATCTTGCTATAATAGATGCCCCCTAATGTGTGAGGTTAGAGGAGTATCTATGATGGATGAAATACATTATAATTCCCATAAGTGGATTAATGGAGACAAAACTGTACGAACTAGTTTCTCATGAGAATATTACAATCCATAATGACTTTGTACACATGACTACCAATTTGAATTACACTGCATATCCATGTGGAAATATACCAAATAGTTATTCATGGCCCTGAATAAGCAATACAAGGTAGATACATGACAAAGGTTTTCATAGTCATAAATAAGGCAAAGTTAAAACCAGTCTCAAAATCAATATGAAGATATCTGTATAAAATGGAGTACAATTTGACCTCCCATGATCACTGAAATCATATAGGTATTGGTCCAATGAATCATAGCAACATCTCATGAAATATGCGAGTTTAAATTGATGTCTACAAGTCTTCTACATGATCTGCCAAATGTGCAAGTCTACATCATGTGAATAGAGGAGTTGAGGTCGAACACAATGAGAATTTGTTTCATTACCATTCATTAAGGTATATTGTTAACAAATGTGAGACAACCTACCAATAATGAAAGTAGGTATCAAGGCATTGATTACATTGCTACAAGTGTGAATAAAGGTGTTGAGGTCGAACAATTCAAGAATCCATCGACCAGGAGACATTGATGTATTCCCAAATTTCAATGGTGGGATAGCCTGCCACTGATGACTGCAAGCCTCTAGGTACTCTTAGGACTGTAGGCCTCGTTTCCATAATAGGTGAGTTGAGGTCGAAGGAAGGAGACCTATTGAAAGTAGAACATTAAGGCATCTCTCATCAGTCAACATGAGGTACAAAGCAATATCTTCATGATTTGGAGGAACTTGGACGAAGAACATGTTCATGAACCAATGAACCTGTGCATTTTTCACATGCACCAGATGAAAGAAATGCATGAAAAAGACCCTCTAAATAGAATCCAATAATGAAAACTATCGACAAAGGAGAGGAAACCACCAATAATATTAATGGAATCCAAGGCACTGAACGAATTCCAATGTGTGAATATATTTCTTGTAGTCAAACACAAGGTAAACTGCTCAATCAATGACCAATGAGGAGATGCCGATTGTTGGGTTCAAGGTTACCTACCCATAATGAAACTCATGTAGGATCATTGTCCACCTTAACAAATGCGCCAACATGCCAACATGCAGACGCATAATGGAGAAAGGGAGAGGCATTGACCCTCCCATTTTTAAAATTTGAAATAATCCTATACGGATTATTCGTGTTGTAAGGCTGATAAATGCCAGGCCATGCCTTTGTATAGGTAGTGGATAGATTTTACTTAAATTTTTTCCTGTAGTAGGTCCATATGGACATTCATTTATGGAATGTAGCCGTAGAGGTAGGGTGTCGTAACTGGGATAGCGATGGCACTAAGGCGGTGAAGAGGATAAGCTCATAGAGCCCTGTTTTGTAATGAGGAGAATTAGGATATGGGAGAGAGATATCAGGTAGGGAGAGAAAGGCCTTAGAAGGTCTTGGAAGTTATGAGAGAGATAGGTCGAGAGAGTCGGGACTCTGTTACAGTCCAATTTTTGTAAACATCTGTATAGACACACAAAGATAATAGAAAAAAATATTTTCTTGCATATTGTTGTTCATGTGTTTATGTATTTCATGAATGAATGTTGTAGATGTATGATAAGTTTCATTTACAGTAGGAATATATATTTATTTTATCCTCACTGAGTTATGTTATATTTTTCTTGGTTCTTTAGGCTGTGCAAGGAGTGCACAACAAAACATTAGAAGTTTTATAGCCAACGCAAGGAGTGCGCATCTGAATCTCTCTATTGAGTTCAGAGGAGAGCATGCCAGGAGGGCACACAAAGATAGTTTGTAGACTCCAAGGGAGCTTCAAGGTTGTTTAAAACATTAGGGGTAAGATTGTGTAGAGAAGGAACAGTGAGACAGAACTACTGAAGGTTTTGTAGAGCTCTGACGGCTCGGCATTGAGCAAGTGCAAGGAGTGCACGAGAAGAACTCTATTTCGAGTTCAGAGAGGAGAAAAGTGTCTAGTAGAAGACACTCACATAGTTTTTTAATACTCTGTCGACTCAGCAAGGAGTGCTTGAGCGTAAGTTTCCAAGAGGGCACTTATATCCCTTCGAGGAGTGAAAGGGACAGGGACCTCTGAGGTTCGAGCAGTTGAAGCTCAAGGAGGAACACAAAGTTGATGAACACTTTGGAGGAAGACCTGTGCAAGGATTGCACCAGGCCAACACTTGGACTAAGTGTTGAGAGACAACCATATGAAGGCTAGTCAAAGCACAAGGAAAACGCACAAAGTGAACTTGTTTCAAGTTCCAAAGCTCAGGAGGTCGAGCGCAAAGTATGGCAATAAGAGCACCAGAATTCTTCTAAGAAAGTAGAGGGCCGAGTCCCTTAGAACTAAATAAGTCTTAGAATATCAAGAGAGATAACACAAGGAGTGTGTAGGAGTGAACTTATTCCAAGTCCCAAAGCTTAGGAGGGGTAGCGTTTTCAAAACGCAGATGAGACCCAAGGTCACAGGTCTCACAGAGGAATCAAAAGTCAAGGCCTTTGAACATTGGAAATATTCCAACTTGGGAGGAAATTGAAAGTTCGGGAAGAGGAACATCGACAGCCATTAGATCAGCTATAGAGGAGGAAATCTAGACCATTGAATCTCACGTCCAGACACCCAGGAATAGCGTGCAAGAGGAAACAGAACTCATCCATAAGATCTAGAAGCGTGTGGACCAACAGCCGTTGGATCCGGAGAAAGTGCATGAGGTTTATCCCTTTAGATTCCATAGGAGGAGAGTCGACTTGTGAAGTTGTGAGGTCCCAAAATCACTGGGACCATCCATCGTCAAAGGACACATGGAAGAAAATCATCATTTCCCTGACTCGTGACTCGAAGGAGTTAAAGGTCGAGTCATGAGAACTCGCGAAATGGGGTATCACGATTTGATCTGAGACGTTAGATCCAGAGGAACGTGAACTGTCGGATTTGGGGCATTCTAAAATATCGACATTTTAGGAGTTGAGAATGTGAAGGAGGTTGTGTCTTGGAGGTCGCAAGTCACAAAATTCTGACATCATCAGAATCGTCCATGGGAAGGGATGCATGGCGAGATCAACATTTCGCTGACTCCCGGGAGGGAAAATTCAAAGGGGGAAATTGTGAGAATTTGCAAAATAGGAACTTGTGAAAAGATCGCAACCATTGATCAAGGATAGATCTGGACCATTGATTGTCGAGGAAGAATTTTGACATTTTGGGGATCAGGAGAACAAAGGTGAAAAGTATTTAGACCTCAGGATACATGAAGTCCCGATATGTGAAACGCCAACGAGATCTGAGCCGTCAGATCATGGGGGAGTCAGGACCGTCGAATTGGGAGCTCTGAAATATCGACATTTCAAGAGTCGAGAAAATGGAGGTGAATCACACCGAAAATTCCTGACATGTGAAATCACGATGCGCCTTTTGTGTAGGAAAGCAGTCACAGCCTGTGGTTATCTGGAGGTGAGACTCGCGCTTGTTTCTTAGTCGTGCTGGTGGATTTTCATAAAGGACCTGTGGATTTGGTTGTGGGATTCGAGGAGGGAATCGAAGAGCTGCTTCAACTCAATAGATTGAAGAACCATACTTGACCAGGAGATTAGCAGACCCTGCCGAGGCAGAGGTAGGAGGTTTCCATCAAGTGGTATCAGAGCATTCATAAAATTGATTTCTGTAGGCCAAAGAGGGAAGACACAAAAGAAGAGATAGTCTAATACCATCAAGTTGTATCAGAGCTTAGATTGTTTATTTTTGTAGTGGAGAGAAGAGAAAGGATATACTCTGATACACACCATCAAGTGGTATCAGAGCACACATTTTAAATTCTTGTAGCAGAGAGTAGATAAAGAAAATACTCTGATACACACCATCAAGTGGTATCAGAGCTTATATTTTGTTTGCAGACAATAGACAGAGGAGATACTATGAAAGGAGATGACCTGATAACATCAAGTGGTATCAGAAGTTAAATTTTTCCTGTAGACAACAGGTGAAGGAGGAGACAGAGTACTAATTCTCTATAAATATTGTTGCATGTAGTGTAGAAAATGATAGATAGTTGGGAGGGATAAAGGAAAAGAAGATGGCTACTGAAGGCCATGAGTGTGGTCGAAGAGGAGACCACCAGCAGAAAAGCAAAGAAGAAATCGATGAGGAACACATTAAGATAAGAGCAAGAATGGAACAGCTGACATTGAATATGCAATAGGAGGAAAATGTATGATGGAGGTACGAATGGACTCTGAACAGGAAATCCAAATGGCTTGTTCTAAAGTTGTTGGCCAGGAAACAACAACAAGAATGGAGGAAGTGGCTGAGGCATGCTAAAAACCTCAGTGACACAGAGGAGGAACTGATTCACATCTGTGAACTAGAGATTGGGAGATACCTTAGCGATGAGAAGCACGTGAGATCATATGAAGATCTCATATACTGCCAGGTGGGCAGAAATGGACTTTCGAGTTGCCAAGTGGGAAATGGAAAGAGACCAGATGGAGGTCTCGTATACTGCTAGAGGAGTAGTGACGAAGGTTCATATTTACAAGTGGGAAATGATATGGGATTGACTGATCTCATAGACTGCCAGGTGGGAAGGAGAGAAGTCCCAAATTTCCAGGTGGGCAGGGGGAAAGAGATGAGATTGTCTGAGAGTCTCACGGGCTCTGTTGAGAGTTCATATCAACAAGGAGTGTCAATGGATAAAGTTTCATGTGGATTTGCAGACCATGTGAATGAAGATGATGAGAATTTTAATACTTCCATCGCAAACACGGAGGATCAGGGGATCATTATGGTCATTGGGGGAATTCAAATATTCCTACCAGATAGACCAGTTGAGACCAAAGCATGTGTTGCATATGCAAAAATAGAAGAAGGACAACCAGCGATGACTTTCATGATGAAGGAGAAGATATCAGAAGTTTCCTAAGGAGAAGAGGGAGACATGGAGTAGACAATGATATCGACGCCAGCAGAAGGAGATGAGCATTCAACATAATTGCTCAAAATTTTCAGCCAGGAAGTTGAAACGGAGATGACTGCAGAATTGGATCCTGTAGAATAAGAGGAAGAAAACATCATAGATTTTGTTGATCTGTATGAAGAGCTGGAATCCCTGGAGAGGAGGGTTATAGGGCAAAGCTTGCAAATCCAATAGGTCAAGTTGGAGACAGAAGGAGAAGCATACAAGCCTCGGGAGAAGCTGGAAGAAGTTGGGGTTGAACCAACATAAGGGGAGCTGAGAGAAAGAAATTTTTCAAAGGAAGAATTTGAGCAATAACTCAGTGATGAGACTTCATAACTGAAGTTTGCATCAAAGTGTCAAGCTAATGCCACAGAAGAAAAAAATGACATGGGGGATCATGATGATCTACCCACTGATAAGGAAGAGTTGCAGCCGAGAAGGCTGCATAAGGAGAACTAGCCACTGGAGCAACTAGACAGAGTGATAGAGGAGATCAGGAAGCTAATGTTGATATCAGCAGAAGCAACAACAACATTAACAACCAAGAAGAGGAGAAAGATGACAACTCCAAGGGAAATTTTGGGATCTAAGAGGATTTCAACACTAGAAAAGAGGAGCTCATGATCAGGATCTCATGTTTTTCCTAGTAGGGGAGTATGATGCAGAAGCATCGCTCCACCTCAAAAAATGCTCTAGCACGCCAACACATAGACGCGTAATGGAGAAAGAGAGAGGCGTCGACCCTCCCATTTGTAAAATTTGAAATAATCCTATATGGATTATTCATGTTGTAAGGCTGATAAATGCCAGGCCATGACTTTGTACAGGTAGTGGATATAGTTTCCTTAAATGGTTTTTTGTAGCAGGTCCAGATGGTATTCAGGTCTAGACATTCATTTATGGAATGTAGTCGTAGAGGAAGGGTGTCATAACTGGGATAGTGATGGAACTAAGGTAGTGAAGAGGATAAGCTCATAGAGCCATCTTTTGTAATGAGGAGAATTAGGACATAAGAGAGAGATCTCAGGTAGGGAGAGAAAGGCCTTAGGAGGTCTTAGAAGTTCTGAGAGAGAGAGAGCTTGAGAAAGATGGGACTCTGTTATAGTACAGTTTTTGTAAACATCTGTATAGACACACAGAGATAATAGAAATTTAGTTTTTCCTGCATATTGTTGTTCATGCGTTTATGTATTTCATGAATGAATGTTGTAGATGTATGATAAGTTTCATTTATAGTAGGAAGATATATTTCTTTTATCTTCATTGAGTTCTATTATATTGTTTTGGGTTCTTTAGGCTATGCAAGGAGTTCACAATAGAACATTGGAAGTTTTGTAGCAAGCGCAAGGAGTGCACATCTGAATATCTTTGTTGAGTTCAGAGGAGAATGTGCCAGGAGGGCACACCAGGATAGTTTGCAGACTCAAAGGGACATTCAAGTTTTTTGAACACCTTGGGGGTAAGATTGTGTAGAGAAGGAGATAGAACTACTGAAGGTTTTGTAGAGCCTTGCCAAGTGGGAATCGAGTAAGTGCAAGGAGTGCATGAGAAGAACTCTATTTTGAGTTCATAGAGGAGAGAAGTGTCCAGGAGAAGACGCTCATAGAGTTGTTTAATACTCTTTCAGCTCAACAAGGAGTGCTTGAGCGTAATTTTCCAAGAGGGCACTTATATCCCTTCGAGGAGTGAAAGGGACAGGGACCTTTGAGGTCCGAGTAGTTGAAGCTCAAGGAGGAACACATAGTTGCTAAACACTCTGGAGGAAGACCTATGCAAGGAGTGCACCAGGCCAACACTTGGACGAAGTGTTGAGAGACATCCATCCGAAGGCTAGTCGAAGCGTAAGGAGAATGCACAGAGTGAACTTGTTTTAAGTTCCAAATCTCAGGAGGTCGAGCACAAAGTATGAAAAGAAGAGAACCAAAAGTCTTCGAAGGAAGCATATGGCCGAGTCCCTTAGAATTGAGTAAGTCTCAGAAGCTCAGGAGAGATAACATGAGGAGTGTGTATGAGTGGACTTATTCCAAGTCCCAAGTCTCAGGAGGGGTAGAATTTTAGAATGCAGATGAGACCCAATGTCACAGGTCTCACAGAGGAATCAAAGGTCGAGACCTTTGAATGTTGGAAATCTTCCAAGTCAGGAAGAAATTGAAAGATCAGAAGGAGGAGCGTCAACAAGCATTAGATCAGCTGTAGAGGAGGAAATATGGACCATTGAATCTCATGTCCAAACACCTAGGAAGAGTGTGCAAGAGGAAACAGATCTCAGTTGTCAGATCTGGAAGTGTGTGGACCAACAGTCATTGGATTCGAAGGAAGTGCATGAGGTTTATCCCTTTAGAGTGCATAGGAGAAGAGCCGACTTGCGAAGTCACGAAGTCCTGAAATCCTTGGGACCATCCATCGTCAGAGGACATGTGGAAGCAGATCAACATTTCACTGACTCGTGACTCGAAGGAGTCAAAGGTAGAGTCATGAGAAATCACGAAACGCAGAATCACGATTTGATCTGAATCGTTAGATCTAGAGGAACATGAACTGTTAGATTTGGGGCATTTCAAAATATCGGCATTTCGGGAGTCGGGAATGTGAAGGAGGCCTTGACTTGGAGGTCGCAAGTCGTGAAATATTGACATCATCAGAACTGTCCATTGGAAGGGACATGTGGCGAGAGATCAATATTTCGATGACTCAAGGGAGGGAAAATTCAAAGGGGGAAATCGTGAGAATTCGCGAAATGTGAAATCACGAAAATATCACAGTGGTTGAACAAGGAGAGATCTGGACCATTGATTATCCAAGAATAATTTCGGCATTTTAGGGATTGGGAGAACAGAGGTGAAAATTCTTTCGACTTCACGATATGTGAAGTCCCGATACACTAAACCCTGACGAGATCTGAGCCATCATATCATGGGGGAATCATGATCGTCGGATTGGAAGCTCCGAAATATTGGCATTTTAGGAGTCGGGGGAACGGAGGTGAATCACACCGGGAATTGCTGACACGTGAAATCGAGACGCGCCATTTGTGTAGGCAAGTGGTCATAGCTCGTGGTCGTGTGGAGGTGAGGCTCACGCTTGGTTCTTAGTCACGCAGGTGGAGTTTCATAAAGGACCTGTGGATTTTTTCATGGGATTTCAACAGGGAATCAAAGAGCTTCTTCAGCTCGATAGATTGAAGAATGATCCTTGACTGGGAGGTCAACGGACCCTGTCGAGGTAGAGGTAGGAGGTCTGCATCAGAAAGTAGGACCAGGGTGCACGGTAGGACTACAACTTCATGTAACTCTAAGACACACTGAGGGTATGGATGACATACAAAGTCAATAGTTCTGAGAAACAAAGGACACAGGCTTATAGACTTCCTTTGAATAAGGGCATGAGACATATGGAGGACTTTGGAAGCATATACTCAATGATGAAACTTTGTGATGTAGGAGGAAACAATCAAAATCTGCATAGGGACTGGAAGAGTAACCATTTGGAGTAATAAACTCTAAGTAATGAGCTCAACTTCCTAATTTTATGCTAAACCAAAAATTTGGATGACAAGTGGACTGAAAAGTTTGTGCTTTGTTCAAAGGTGACATGACTGCTTCCAGCATAAGATAATATTCCTTTCCTGCCCATCTTTTTTGTTTTTTAATAGAAAAATGAATGCTATGATATAGAGGAGGAAAAACGTGTGGCAAGTAAGAAACTAGTTCGAAGAGTGGAACATGCCTATGCTCAATTCAAGGAGTTGCATTGATTTGAAAATAGGGGGATTAATTTTTATGCTATGCAAGCATCCTCTACTTCATTAAATAAAACATTTCAGGACCTTGCTCAATGTGTTAAAATATGCAAGATAGATTATGTGCCAAGTTTATGCATCTTCTTTTAAATGTTCATGTGTGTGGAATTTTTCCTTTAAATGGTTAAATATGTTCTTTAAATAAATACACATCAAACATAACTTGCAGCAAATAAACCATCAAACTCACAACAATAACAAGATGATAAAGGAGTTCGCCCCTCTCTGGGCTACATCTCCTTGAGCCTCCATCAATGGGCTTGGCTCTCTTGGATTAATTTGTCAAAGATTCTTTTACAAGTTGCTGCTCAACTCCAATGGATTTTTTTACTATACCATTGTGTTTAGAATACATAAAAACCCCAAAAATGACTAATATAACTCTGAAAATGGATCATGGCTCATCCAGGCATGACCTCTTCTACATGTGGCCTTAATCTTCCCTGAGCTTCTTTGTGGCAAAAAAACCTGTAAAAGTCCTCAAATGGATCTGAAACCTATCCCAAAGTGTTCAGAGCATAACAATTAGCCAAAAATGACTATTTTGTCATAGAAAACAGACTTGGGCTCATCTGAGCATGACCTCAATCAATGAGGGCTTCAAGCTCCCTGGAGCTCTCTGAAACTTCAATGGTGAAAAACCTACAAAAGAAGTCTTCAAATTCCTTTGAAAACAGTGCCAATGGATTCAAAACATCCAAAAAACCCTAGCTGGGCTTTTTCAGGCACCTCATTTGGCCAAAAAATGAAGAAGATAGGCCTCCTGCCATTTTCTTCCTTCAAGCTTATTGTCTCTGGTTCGCCAAAACGCACCTCTATGTGGCCAACCTAGCACACGCTCTCAAACTCGTGCTAAAACCTAGCACATGCGCATAACTGAAAAATGAGCAAAAGTGTCGAACAGTTAGGGCGCGCCCAGCCCCTAACCGCCAAGACTGTGGTCATGTGGGTCACCATGTGACCTTGTGCAAATACAAAACGTGTTGAGTTTTTAAAACCAATGATTAAATGCCATGTATCGGGCATGTGGTTAAACCATTTAAAACCAAATCCAAAATTCACACACATTTAATCCACCGGTCATATGTATTACCAATATAACCACGGGCTGGGGCTAAGCCCCAGCCCGACCCCCGCGCCAAACTTTACAACATTCAAACTTTAATATATATAAAATCATATATATAATAAGAAACATGTTATGGCGCATTGGTTGGTGGACTTTACAAAGACTTTGCATGCACGTGGAGGTCACGGGGTCGAGTCCGGTGGACTCCATATAAATTTTAAATAACCAAACCAATAACAGGGTGCCACATGGCAGCCCACGACTGGGCCATGTGGCACCAAACCACTTGACCAAAAAGATGCCATGTGTCACAAATTGATTTGTCCACATCTACCAATAAATGAATGCCACATCATTGTACAAACATGCCACATCATCATACGGCCTCTGCCACGTCATCATCCGTACGAACTATATGGACTGTACAGTCAACACAATTTTTTTTTGCATGTTTGACGATTCGAACAGATCGCGATAGTTCACTCATCCAACATTTGTTTGAACCCAAACAAGTTGCATTGGGTTCGTGACGACGAGGGCTACGCACTCGTTCATTTTGAGGCAATTCCGAGAACTTTTATTTTTGAGAAAAATTTTGACCCCTGGTCCAGATTTTAATCACGCCTTCCCACTGAAAGGATTTTGGACCCACAAAAGCTTATGATTATCTATCTGAGCTTCAATACTCTTCTTCTTTCAAGTTCTATGAACTAATTCTACTTGAAAAAGTCTTTTTGACAATCACCTAGATATCTTGACATGCCTTGCACTGTAACTGGCTATGTCCCTCAACCACTGTTCTCTGGCTGCTACTGACCCACTGTTCTCTTTTTCCTTGGAATACTGCCATCCTTCCCACTGAGAATCAATTCCCTCTTGTGAACTCTTTAGCATCAACACAATTCGCTCTACAATGGCTGCAAAAACTTTCCTGTGACATCTTGTCACAAACCAAGAAAACCATCAATCTTGAAAACAAATTTATACAAGACTGAAAATGATGCCAACAAAGTCTTTTTTTTTTGCTCTTCAAGAAAACGGTCGCATCTTGTACTTCATCAAAGCACATGGCGTTTTCCTGCATCTCGGTGTACTCAAAATTGACTTACAAGACAACAAACACCATTGACTAAACATAAGTCGAAAAACATGATTGACACAACATAATCGTTAAGACAACATCAACACAAGTTGAGACTCATTTGGAACATATCTAACTTCCCAAAATGACAAGTCGACATTCATGATACACAATCATGTTACAATCATGAATCATTCATGATGAACTATCACCAGGTTCATTGTTTACACACACACAAAAACACATGCATGTGCATAGCTCTTCAACTCTCCTTCAAGTACAAACATAAGTACATAAACCCGAAACATGTGGGTACATAAGAGCTGAATATGAAAAAGATATATGGCTGTAACAAGTGAGCATCATACCCTCTTTTACTTCCTCCTGGCAAAGTTGTGCAACAACAAGAATACCTTCAAATTAATTGCATTCACATGCAACTTGCATCATACAAGTTGTGATAAACTGCTGCAACTTGTCATACTCTCAACATAAATGGATACATAAGGCTGAAATGTGCATCTACAATAGAAAATGCAAGTCTTACTTGCTCAAGAAATCTAACCATTTCTTACCAAGCCAACTCAATGGTGATTTTTTTTGCTGAAAATCATCTTCGTGTGAATCATCTTGACTCACATCAATGATGGAATCTCCTCCTCCATTCTTGCCAATCTCTTTATCCATCTGCTTCTTGTGCTATGGATGAGTGGTTGGATGCAATGTCCAACATTGGTCAATGAGATGACCCCTCTTCTAGCAATGAGTGCAAATCTTTTGCATCCTCTTTTCAAGTTGTCTTTGCTTGTAAAGTTTCTTGAAAGTGGTCAATCTTTTCCAACATTTTGAAACATGATGGTTATATAAACCACAATATGTACATGGACTTTTTCTTCCATTTTTACATGCAAATTTATCATGCTTAACATAATCAAAAGCAACTGAATGGTAAGCAGAATTATACTTTGAACATTGACCTTTATCGCCTCTTTGAGGAGGTGAATTTGAAGAGTTGCAAGCTCTCCTTTGAAGACCAACAACAATTTTCTTGTCCTCATCGTTGTCACAACTCTTTCATTTCACACATTTGCATTCATCTTGAACACAAACTTTGCATGCTGGAGGGGTTGAACTTGCAACAAAAGTTCTTAAACTTTCACCTTTATAGCCTTCTTGAGGAGGTGAAATTGAAACAAAATTTGTTCTTGGAACCTTTTCCCTTGTCTCCTCAACTTTGGAATTTGCTCCATCTCTTTGTTCATATCCAAGACCACAATACTTGGTTCTCTCTTCAACAACAATAGGCTCAACAATGCCTTCCGCATGCTTGCCTAACCCTTTACCTTCATAGCGCATTTTTAACAATAACTTGGACCCTATTCCTCTTGTGTGATTTTCAAAAACACCCAAGCATTCATCTTGAGAGGAATTTGAAGATAAACTAACATTACATACCTCATGTTCATGCATGTACTTGGTAAGGGTTTCCTTTGCCTCATGGAGTTGAGTCTCCATATCATGCAAGTTTTCAAGAAGCTGGTGTTTCTCCTCCTTTATGACCATCAACTGCTCTTCAAGAGAAATCCTCTCTTCTCTATCTTCCCACAACTCTTGTACCATATCTCTCATGGTTACAAACTCCTTCAACATATCTTTGTTAAAGAACTTGGATAAAGAAGATGTGTGAGAACTACCAATGTTTGAAGCTTCCTCCATCCTTGCAAGATACCAAACTTCAACACAAAACTTGCACAATAATACCAACAGCTAAATCTCTAGCTATCAATGGCAATCACATGAGCAAACAAACTATGCCCTGATACCACCTGATTTGAAAATAGGAGGCTGACTTGTTATGCTATGCAAGCACCCTCTACTTCATTAAATAAAACTTTTTAGGACCTTGATCAATGTGTTAAAATATGCAAGATAGATTATCTGCCAAGTTTATGCATCTTCTTTTAAATGTTCATGTGTGTGGAATTTTTCCTTTAAATGGTTAAATATGTGCTTTAAATAAATACAAAGAAAACATAACTTGTAGCAAATAAACCATCAAACTCACAACAATACCAAGATGATAAAGGAGTTCACCCCTCTCTGGGCTACATCTCCTTGAGGCTCCATCAATGGACTTGGTTCTCTGGGATTAATTTGTCAAAGATTATTTTACAAGCTGTTGCTCAACTCCAATGGATTTTCTGACTGTACCATTGGGTTCAAAATACATAAAAACCCCAAAAATGACTAATAGAAATCTGAAAACGGATCATGGCTCATCCGAGCATGACCTCTTCTACATGTGGCCTTAAGCTTCCCTAAGCTTATGTGTGTAAAAAACACCTGTAAAAGTCCTCAAATGGATCTAAAACCTATCCCAAAGTGTTCAGAGCATAACAATTATCCAAAAATGACTATTCAGACACAGAAAACAGACTTGGGCTCATCTGAGCATGACCTCAATCAATGAGGGCTTCAAGCTCCCTAGAGCTCTCTGAAACTTCAATGGTGAAAAAACTGCAAAACAAGTCTTCAAATGCCTTTGAAAATAGTGCCAATGGATTCATAACGTCCAAAAACCCCTAGCTAGGCTTTTTCGGCACCTCATCTGGCCAAAAAATGAAGAAGATAGGCCTCCTGCCATTTTCTTCCTTCAAGCTTGTTGTCTCTGGTTCGCCAAAACACACCTCTATGTGGCCAACCTAGCACATGCTCTCAAACTCGTGCTAAAACCTAGCACACGTGCATAACCGAAAAATGAGCAAAACTGTCGAACGGTTAGGGCACGCCCAGCCCCTAATCGCCAAGACTGTGGTCATGTGGGTCACCATGTGACCTCGCACAAATACAAAAAGGGATAAGTTTTTAAAACCAATGATTAAATGCCACGTATCGGGCGCGTGGTTAAACCGCTTAAAACCAAATCCAACATTCACACACATTTAATCCATCGGTCATATGTATTACCAATATAACTGTGGGTTGGGGCTAAGCCCCAGCCCGACCCCCGCGCCAAACTTTACAACATTCAAACTTTAATATATACAAAATCATATATATAATAAGGAACATGTTATGGCATGTTGGTTGGTGGACTTTGCAAAGACTTTGCATGCGCGTGGAGGTTGCGGGGTCGAGTCTCGTGGACTTCATATAAATTTTAAACAACCAAACCAATAACAAGGTGCCACGTGGCAACCCACGACTGGGCCACGTGGCACTAAACCACTTGACCAAAAAGATGCCAGTGTCACAAATTGATTCGTCCACATCTGCCAATAAATGAATGCCACATCACCAACTGCCATGTAATCGTATGGACATGCCACATCATTGTACGGCCTCTACCACATCAACATCTGTACGGACTGTACAGTCAGCACAATTTTTTTTTACCTGTTTGACGATTCGAATAGATCATGATATCTCACTCATACGACGTCCGTTTGAACCCAAACAAGTTGTGTTGGGTTCGTTACGACGAGGGATACGCACCCGTTCATTTTGAGGCAATTCCGAGAACTTTTATTTTTGAGCAAAATTTTGACCCTTGGTCCAGATTCTGATCATGCATGCAGGATATGGACACTCAGGGGAATGTTTCGTCTTAGGGTACAGGGTGTCAAGCTACAAAGGATATAAACAAGGATCTTCTTGGTTGGTGATGCAAATTGCTAAGGTAATCGGCCTATAGTCGAGAAAGAGGGAACCAACAATAGGATCAATACTACAAGAAAGAGAATGATATGAGATTACAAATTAACTACAAAGAATGTCTTTTTTTGTGAATTTAGTCTCCTAGGCCCGAAAAGGTATAAAAAAATACCCAGGAGAACACTTCAAAAAAATGTTAAACACACTCCAAATAGATGTCCTTTCAGATCCAATTAACGAGGGTGAAAGAGACAAGTTCACCCATAAATCTTTTAGCTTTTTGAGAAAGTTGGAAAAGACCTTAAGGAAGACTATGTGGGAGTCCCATAGGTATAGGTCAACATTCTTATGAGTAAGAATATGAGGCTCAAATGTAAAGTCATATTGAAACTATAAGGGACTCCCAGTCTTTATGGAATAATCTATGCATGTGCACCAAATGGCACAAAGGTTCTAACTAGGGCACCCATTTTTGATAAGCCTCTACCATTCACTAACGAGAGTTATAATAGTAGTAATGAGGTTTTGTGTCATTGATAAATGGGTTTGTATGTAAGGAATACAAATCAAATTCATAGGATAATGCAAAAATGTAAGATGGAGGGATGACCTATCCTATATGTTGGTCAAATAAGATACCTTTCGAAGTCACAAATGGGTGAAAAGACCCTAGAAACTGAGAAAAATCCTTGGATAAAACCACCAAAACCAACTCCTTCAACTGCACTACTAGTGCACTAGGTAAAAATATTAGCAAAATTGTGTAAATTGGGTAAACAAAACTCTATTAATAGTAAAAATAACTAATTTTACCATACCATTTGAATTTATTACGCAAATAGTGCATTTTGGACCAATTTTCCGACAATCTTCAAGTGTCGATTGCGGGAGCTATGAGTGATAGAATTGACAACCGTCTGGACCAAGTACTCTTTCTCTCCTATTCATTTCTAGTGGTTTAGAATTTCAAATTAGTCCCAATTTTTTGAGTTTTTTAAGGTGTAACTTAGGAATTAGGGTGTACGTGGGATATAATTCATCGACTTTCATATACGTAGGCATGTACGTGGGAAAGGAAAAGCCTACCCGCGTATATGCATTCCTACACGTGACTGTTACCACAAAATCCCATGTACAAGTCCACAAATTGGTTTTTTAAAAGGTTTTGACTCAAAAAATGAATTTATTCTTGTAGGATGGTAGTTAACTAGAGATAAAGAGAGCATGAGGAAGTTGATGTTGCAATGAAAAGACATCCAGGGGCCCAATTAACACTAAAAATATGTAGTCTTTACAAGTTTTGGGCTCTCAAAGGAATGAGGGCTCAAGTGAAGCTGCTCCAAATGCTGGTAAACTTTTGGGATCGGGATACAGAGGCCTTCAACCTCAATGGGAAAACATTGAGAATTGAAGTCGAGGATATCTATTTCCTCACAGGATTGTCTTGTCAGGGTGAGGTGGTGAACCTCAAATCTAGGGGAGATGGGAGTGGCATGAATATAGAGAACTACATCACAACTCACTATGTTGCATGAATATAAAAGGTAGGGATACAACTGTCGGATTACTGAGAGGGGGGTTGAATCAATAATAGAGTAATTTAATCCTTTTTCACCATAAAATGCAAGGAATATATCAATGTATCATTATCATCCAATAATTGAAAAGTAAATAAACAATGAACAAATGAAAAATCATAAGAATACATAGTACACCAGTGTTTTACATGGAAACCTAAAGGGGGAGAAAACCACATAATTCTTTTTCTTTTATGTATTTAAGAATTACCTTCATTGGAAGCACCAACTTCCTTTGTTTTCCAGCTACAACTGGAAGGAGGCTCCAACCCCTTAGTTTCTCAAGATACAACTTGAGGGACACTCCAACTCCCCAATTATCTGGCTACAACCAAAAGGAGGCTACAACCCCCTATGTTATTCGGCTACAATCGAAATGTGGCTACAACCACCTATCCTTGCCTCATTCAATCACCTTAAAATATAAATTATAAATGTAGACAACCTGTCACCGTCACTGAATCAACCACTGCCAATGTCAACCTATACCAATAACCTGTAACAACCTGTACCAATCAACCTACACCAATAAACTTGTACCAATAACCTGAACCAACATGTACCATGCATCAACCTGTACCTCAACCTGTACCATCAACAAGCGCATTAACCATGCACCAAACCTATACAAATAACCTGTCACAACAACATGTCCAAACAACCTATCACCACGACATGTCTCATAAATATTATCAACCAAATCAGATCTACCAAGACAAGTATGCTACATCATCCATAAACAATGTGTCAACAATACTACTAACAAGTGCCTCCAACGATGTACCAAGTATGTACCAATCATGCATCAACTGCAAATCAACTATGAATCATCAAGATGTACCAACATCATCAACTATACACCTCATGTATGTGCCAACTCATCAACTACTTGTGTCAACCATGTACCCAACATGTACCTCAACCATATACCAAAGACATACAC
>JASDQU010244867.1:121887-138217 GCA_032191745.1 Picea mariana
TTCTTCTATGTTTCATTCGTACTTCGCCAAAATTCATCGAAATTCGAAAATTCTATTGACAATCGATGATTTTCTTCTAAATTTCATTCAGACTTCTTCGAAATTCATCGAACTCTAAAAAGTCCATCGACAATTGATGATTTTCTTCTAAGTTTCATTCAAACTTCATCGAAATATGAAAATTTCATTGGCAATCAATGATTTTATTCTAAGTTTCATCGAGACTTTGCCTAACTTTGAAAAGTACATCGATGATTGACAATTTATTTCTAGTACATCGATGACACATTCCTACTATGGTTTCCTTCAAGCTCAAGCAATCTACATTCCCTTTCTATCCCAAAATATGCATGCAAAAACTACCTACCATACCCCTTGAAATTTCCCCTTTTCCCATGAATATTGACTCTCACATTCCCTAATGTTGATTGTACTCTRTCCCCATGCTCCCATAACTATGGGATGYGACTTTTCACACCAACCCTCTTACATGTGGTTAATGATTRGCTTTGGGAACACTCAAAAGGAAAATAGAAGGTTATACAMAATAATAATTTAAGGAAGGTGGGTTGGTATTAATACACATGAATAATTCCCCCTTTTCTCCCCTCTTAGACCCTCCCCTCTCTTGTGGAAACCTAGCTCCCATTACTACGTATGTTTCCATCTACAATCGACGATACATTTATTTTATTATTTTCAATATACAATGTTTACATATTACATCATCAGTCCCACAATCATATATCATATTTAGATTATACATCACCCAATATGATGTAATGAAATAATGAAATAATGTACCTCGTGTGTGTCAAGCACCGTAATCATCAAATGTGAGTGAGTTGAAATGTGAGCGAGCTTAAATGTGAGAAGCATCTCTAGTCAACTATCCATGGAGAACCATGGATCTCATCTATGGAATTGTCGTCTGTGATAAGAATCACAAGAGAAAAATCTCCTCTACTTACCCCTACGTGTTAGGGGGTAACCAACGCCTTAAAATAGCTATGAGGGAACCATGAGGTAGTCGTCAAATGCATGAGACATGCATAGAACTCCCATGTTTTCTTTAAAACATGCCAAATGATATGTTTACTTAGTATCTTAAATGTATGAGGCATATATAACACTACCCACTTACATAGAACAAAGCCTATTTCCATGCTCTCTTTAAAACCTACAAAAATTTAAGCTAAACTGAATAGTCAACTAAATAAAGATTTAAATTCTAATTAGGAATACCCATCTGAAATCTGATATTAAGGAGGAGATGTGATTTAAAAAAAAAAAATCAAAAAATCAAAAAAATTCATTTTCTTAGAATTCAAAAATGAAAACAACTTCTAAGTAATTATTTATATTAATATAGTCATTTGCATCTAAGTAATTGTTTAAATTAATATAGTCATTTGCATCCCTTTATAGAAATTAATTATGTATTTGCATACCTATATTAGCAAGAAGATGGATAAATTTCAAAGAGCAAAGGTGGGAGTTCAAGGCTAAAAACACCTTGTTAAGGAACCATTTAAATATGGTTTATATAAGATAAAAGCAACAACCATTTGTATTTTTTGGGGCAAGTTTGGCATAGGGTCTTTTTCCATTCCACACTTTTTAGGTTTAATAATTTTCTATCAATCTCAAATTCCTATATGCACATTGTAACATATCAGTTCATGCTAAATAAATACAATTTAGTAGGTCCCATCGTTTACTTTATCTTAAATGTTTTAAGACTGCATGCCTTCGAGACTATTTTGGGCCTAAATGTTTTAAGACCACATTCCCTAGGCCCACAAGGGTTATACAATGGACCTAAATGTTTTAAGATCACATTCCCTAGGCCCACAAGGCTTATACAATGGGCCTAAATGTTTTAAGACCACATTCCCTAGGCCCACAAGGCTTATACACTATCTAATAATTCGTTATTATTATTTATATGATGTATAATAAAAATAATTTTTAAATTTTTTTTTATATTTTATGTGAAGATTACATTTTCCATCCAACTTAGTTCAACAAAATTTTTTTATCGTGATATGGATTGTGTGGTCAACAAGGAATTGAATATTTTCCTTTCCTTTAACGTAAATCACTCAATTTTAACATAAACCAAAACTCTGAGAGGAACACTCAATTTTAACATAAACCAAAACTCTGAGAGGAACACTCAATTTTAACATAAACCAAAACTCTGAGAAGGATTCAATGGTTGGATATGCAGAATATTTTCCTCTTATTTAACATAAAGCTCTCAATTCTAACATAAACCAAAACTCTGAGAGAGATTTAATGGTTGGATATGCACATTTCTTTTTATAGACCCCATTGTTCCCTACTCAAATTCCCATGCATACAAACAAGGGAGGTCCATTAATGTGGGTTTAATGTATTGTCAACACATCACATCCTAACTCTGAGAGAGATTTAATGGTTGGATATGCACATTTCTTTTTATAGACCCCATTGTTCCCTACTCAAATTCCCATGCATACAAACAAGGATGGATTTAATGGTTAGATATGCACATTTTTTTTGATATAAGTCGTATTGTTCCCTACTCAAATTCCTATGCATACAAACAAGGGAGGTCCATTAATGTGGGTTTAATGTATTGGCAACACATCACATCCTAACTCTGAGAGAGATTTAATGGTTGGATATGCACATTTATTTTTATAGACCCCATTGTTCCCTACTCAAATTCCCATGTATACAAACAAGGAGGGATTTAATGGTTAGATATGCACATTTTTTTTTGATATAGATAGTATTGTTCCCTACTCAAATTCCCATGCATACAAACAAGGGAGGTCCATTAATGTGGGTTTAATGTATTGTCAACACATCACATCCTACTACTCATGATCTTCAATTAGAATCTAATCATTTAATCGGGTGTATGATTAGACCTTGTTTATAGGCAAACAATTGCATTTAAATCTACACCAATGAAAACACGTTGTCACTGGAAAGTGATGCAAAAATTGGAGCTCAATAGTTGTCACAAAACTTTTTCTTCTTGTTGAAGAAGGTCGTGAATTGTGGGCATCCTTTTGATTTCTAAGAGTAATTACCTAATATTGGTTTTCTAAGAGTAATTATCTAACACATCCTTTTGTTTTCTAAGCGTAATTACCTAATATTTGTTTTCTAAGAGTAATTATCTAACACTTTTATTCGTGTATTTTATTTTAAATAAAATAAAATAGCCATGTTCTAATGCATTGTTTATAATGTAAATATTGACATATACTTCTTTAATAAAGACAAATGGGAGGCCAAGGTCCATTAATAAAGGATGCCAGGATATAGTTTGCATTTTATTTTTTTTGAGTTAGTGAAGTTTAAGTCTATGAATGTAAATATATAATGTAATTTAAGACATATAAGATTAATTGTGTATTTATAATACACGTGGCATACACCAAACTCCTTACTTTTTGTTTGTAAGAGAGTACAATGTGTATTTAAAATATAATGGGTACTTAAAATACAAGGGAAGTAGCTACAAAGCAGTTAGTCTCTACCTCGTCTTTGTTGTTATACTTGTATTTTTAGTTACTTCACATTTAGTAAGTGGATTGTGTAAGAGGCCACTATTTTATTATCTAGTTACTATACTGATAGTTAGTAAATTCTTGGGTTGATAATTTATTGTCTAATTGTATGTTAAGAAGGGTATTGTAATTATTCAATACGATTGATATAAATGATTTGTTGGTGGATTATACTATGTCGATATTATCCAAGATGTTTGAAACATTGATAAATTGTACACTACCATAGATGCATATTTATTATCCAATGCAATTTGTTTTGTCGAAAAGCATATCTTGATTATGGGTTTATATTGAAATTTTATGCATTCTGCTTAAGTGAATTGTGAACTTATATAGGTTGTTTCACTGTGAAAGCTAGGTATTGAGTTGTTTCATGGTTAAATCATTGTTGTAATTTATTTTTTTATATATATGTGAACCCGGTTGGGTTGAAAGTTTCGTTATGAACTTGAGACGATTTTGTTTCTTCTTGTACCTCCTTGAATTTTAAATTTGGTAATGAGAATTTTTTTGAGAGAATTTTTAGTGTATGTCTTGAATAGAAATTTTTTTTAAAATGAAGAGGCCTACCATCAAAATTATAATTTTGTTGTCGCAATTGTATTGTAGACATCGCTCCATCTTACCTCAGGTTTATTGTTTTAGCAGACCTCTTTTGCTTCGATAGCTCGACTAAATCCATCGATTCTTGATTGTAGTTGTAATATCCAAGGTTATCAAATTTAACCTATTCATATCCGATCATAATTTATTGTTGTGATATTACACTACGTAGTCGTTGGTAGCCATTAAACTTGGACATAGAAGCTTCATTTTAAAACCATGTTTATGATAGTGGTTACCCTTCTTTTTGTTTATGAAATTCATCTCTATAATGGCGTTATTCCACTAGTACTTACCTCCATATTTGGGGTTGTTATAACCCTAATTTGCACCAGACATGCTTACCTGGCATTAAGCCATCTCAGATTCCTTCTTTGCCAAAACACTGCTGAACAAATCTTCTTAAAAACACCTTTTATAAAGGCCCACGCACCCTGCTCCATTACTGCACACGTGTACACGCTAGCCGACCCAAGAAAGCCCACGTGTACCTAAAAAAGCGCGGAAAAAGGAAATTTGTTGACGGAACACACAACTTTGGGTGAGTTAACTAAACCTTTCGGCCATGCATGGCCGAGGGTTCGACCAAATACCTAGCTTCTTCTAGCCTATAAAAGAAGGGTTAGGGGTCCCATTTGGAAGAGGAGAATCATAGTAAAGAAACTATACCTGACATCACATTCCCTTTGTCCCAACCCTTTAACCATCCTTGTGCAAAGAGAAATATAGAGCAAAGAAGTTGGAGGACAGTCGAAGAGGAGCCCAGGACCAGGTTCACGGAGCAGTGGCTGGCTTCATCATTGTAAGTTTATTTGTTGAAGTTAATAATAAAGAAATATTTTTCTCATCCCACCATATGAGGTTTTCATAGTTTATTGTATACATATTGATTGAATCTCTAACCCATTAATCTATAGATCAAATGCATGTGTCATTCTTTGTTTGTCTTGTGTGAATGTAGGTTAGCCTTGGGAGGAGAGCTACAGTCAAATAGCAATCAAGCGTGAAGAAGGATCGATATCAAACGCTCGAAATAAGGTATGCTCACTTGATCTTCTTAACTACGTATTTGCTTAAGAATAATGGGGATTAGGTCTGGGACGACGGTAGAAAGTAGGATTCTTTAGGTCTTTTCTGCATGCATAATAAATCCTAAGTGCTAGTCCGTAGAGGGATTTCCCACTCACAACAGAATTGGCGACCATACTAGGGAAATCTATAGGGTTTCTGGGAATTTTTTTGGGTATTGTTAAGAACTGGTTTCATTTCCTGTTTTTAAAGTTTTTGCAAAAGTCTGAGCTAATAGAGATTATGGTCTTCCATACCAGTTATCTCTATTTCTTTGCTTGACTGTATTTTTTTTTCGAGACCCATAGAGGTACACGTGGCCTGTATAAGGTCTTCACACGTGTACCCGCTCCCTACATTCTCACGGCTCGCGTGTACATGCTAGCTAAGGAAGTGTAAGTAGCGTATATGATTCCATAATTTTTTTTTTTAGAAGAGGTAGTTATCCTCTTCCCTATCAGAATTAGTCCTTCTCAGGGGTTTTTTGGAACTCTTTCCACTTCACAGACTTTAGGTCTGGGGGCAGGGAGCTCTAACGCTCCTCTACAAGGCCACATGGGGGGAACTTCATCTCCTTTTAATGCATTCCCTTATGGGGGAGTTCATATCCTCCTTCATCCCCTTCGCTCGGTGGCTCGCACTAGCCATCCGTCGGGCCACCTGCACACCATAGTTTATTTGAAGGAGGGAGTCAAGGACCACCTTCTCATAATATGCCGGTAAGTTCGACATCGTTTTCTTGGTTTGGTGCATTTGGTAACAATGCCTTCTCGTCAACTGCTTTCCCGAATGGGGGCAATCTCGGTTTCAGACAACTTATTCCTATGTAGGGTACTATTCCTGCACAGGGGGCACACCCAGGAACTTCTTCCACATCAGGGCCTTAGAATTCTTGGTAGGGATCCATTCCCTCATCCAGAATGCTGATCTGGGGCAATTCTTTTCACAATCAATGTAACCCCGAACAAGGTACTATGCCTATCCCCACGGGATTAACATGGGGCAACCCTTCCCAAAGTCCTCCGAATGTAATGCACGCCCAACCATCTATGTCCTATTTTGGGAATCAACCAATGATGTCTCCTCACATGCAGAATCCGTACACTGGTCATGGCCATGGTTTTTACGAGAACCCAGGCCAGCAGCCAAACTTTTCTTTGCAACCTGATGCCAGTCAAACTCCAGGTCCCTTTTTCTCAGGTTATCACCAACAACCCAAACTACCTTTTCTGGCAACCTTGCATTTGCCAGACTTGACAAGGTTGTTGAATGACCCTATCTGTCACAATCCATGTTGGCCCCCTATGCCGATGAAGTTGCCTTCGGACATACCAAAGTTCGAAGCCAAGCCTAACGAATATCCAAGAGATCATGTGACTACCTTCCATCTTTGGTGCTCATCTAACTTGTTGAAAGACGACTCCGTACAGTTGCGATTGTTTCAACGTACCCTCATTGGGAGTGCCACTAAATGGTACATTGAGCTCGACCGCTCAAGATACTCTTTATTCGGTGAATTGGCAATGGCTTTCCTAAACCATTTCCAATTACCTGTGAGATATGATGCTGGCATACAATTGCTGGCCAATTTCTCACAGAAAAAAGTGGACCATATCTCTGATCACAACCGAGAATGGAGACGCTGAAAGAGTTTAATTAAGGTGCCAGTCTCACTAGCATTCATGCTCGAGTGGTTCCTTAAGTCTTTGGTCCCACGGTTATCCAAAGATGTCGCGACGTCGGGAGTATTTTCCGAAGAAGACGCCATCATGAGAGCTCAACAGCTTGAGCTAATCTATTCTCAATTCGGTTTATTATACGAGATCTTGCCAGATGCGCCACACTCAATACTTGATAAAACCAAACAGAGAGCTGGACCACATGCCGATGGTATTGTTGGTTCAACACAAACAAAGCCCACTAAGCAACTGACGAAGCAATTGTAGCAGTTTTCTATACAACACACATCGGCCAACCAAACTACTGTTTTGGCTGCTCCCCCTACTAACACGTTGGATGTACACACAGTGCAATCGACAAATCCAAAGGCCACCCATCAGCCTGAAGGAAAGAAGAAACAATGAAAGAAGGGTAAGGGGGATAAGAAACCCACTAATAATGTTAGCGGGGGCAACACTGAGAAACGAAAGGCAAGGTATCCGTGCAACTTGTGCATGGAAGACCACCCGACCCACCAATGTCCTCGGCTTGCAGAGGCCCAAAATTTTATGACACAACAATAGCCTGTTGTGTTAACCAATCCATTTCAGCATGGGAAAAACCTAACCCAAGCCTCTACAAGCATGGAAGGGGGCAATCAAGGACCCTCTCCCTCTTCGAACAATCCTGCATCCGTGAATGTGTATATGATGAAGGGTGATGCTTTTATATCAACTAGAGCACATGACTATAGTAAACCAAGCACTTCTGAGAAGGGAAAAGAATCCAAACTACCATCTCTTCCTCTACAGATTGAGAAGACTTTGGGTGAAACAATGACACGCATCCCAAAAGGCATGTTCAAAAAATATTCTCACAACCCAAACGCAAGGGTCGCCTAGAACTATTCTGTGGTGTAGGATTTGTCTCAAACCCCTTGTGCGATGTCCGCTTTGGAGGTCCTCCAAAGCTGCCCTTCCCAAAAGAAAGCTTTGTTAACCGCTTTAGGATCTACCGAGACTTGTAATCCGGGTACCATCATGCTGGATACAACCGACTTAAAACCTCGTCTTCCTAACCACGTAGCATTTCAGATAGTAGTGGCTCACCCCACGAAAAATTTTACTCAAAATATTTTCCGCACGGTGGTTGATGAGGGCGCCTCAACATGCGTTATGTTGTTGGCATGTTGGAAGGCCATTGGCCAGCCTGTTTTGTCTCCGTCACCTACACTTCTCACTGCTTTCGACAGTCGTTCGTTCCAACCACATGGTATNGGGGGTGTCCGCGGTCTTGATGATTGATAATCCTCAACCAGGCGTAGTCAACGTAGGGGTTGGTTTGTGCCCATCTTTGATGGGTACCTTCGATTACCCGCCCCCTTAAGGCGATGCCAAGTTCATATCCGACCACCATAAGGTTGAGATTTTCCAAGTGTCGTTGTTTTACACGACTTACTTCAACGATCTGTGGATACTTCCTTCCCCATCGGTCACGATGGATGGGACAGGGAACCTGAGCATGTTCATGCCCTTGTCTGCAGCTGAAGTAGCGTACTCTTTAGTCCAACAAGCTTCAACCAACATAGATCCAACTCTTTCACAAGAGTTCGATCCGCTTCTAGAGCCTATTTGGGCTCAAGGTTCTCTCGCTGACATTGATTCGTTAGACTTAGTCTTGCCCTCTGATGAAGCAGTAATTGAAGTAATGACTAGTCTGGACAAACCCTGGGATGATCTTCATCACAGATCATACTTCCTCCCAGAGTTAAGCATAATCGAAACCGAAGAATTCACCTTGACTATGACTGGAGATAGGTCTTGTCCTATTAATCCCTTAGCCACACATGAGGTCTATGCTGAGGGTAATATGGCAACCATCACTGAAACCATACCGATCAATATCTCCAGAACCCCTAGCATCATGGAGAATTTTTTCGTCGGAGCTGACTACTCCCCCAGAGAGATTCAAATCTACACAAATCTATTTAAAGAATTTCGTGACGTTTTTTCCTAGTCTTACAAGGAAATGCCAGGCATCGATGCAAAAATAGTCGAACACGAAATCACAACTTATCCATATGCCAAGCCTGTTCAGTAGAATCTTCGTCCAGTTAATCCCAGGAAAGCAGCAACCATTAAGGTTGAAGTTGAGAAACTGCTAAAATCCGGTTTTATCTATCCTATCCATTTGACCCAATGGGTTTCAAATCTTGTGTCGGTCAATAAAAACCAAGACACGATCCGTGTATGTACATACTTCAGTGATTTGAACAAGTCCTGTCCAAAAGATAATTTTCCCACACCAATCATCGACCAGATAATTGATGAATGTGCGGGTTGTGAGGCCTTCTTTTTCATGGACAATTTTTTGGGATATAATCAAATACAAATCAAACCCAAAGACCAACACAAAACGACATTCATTTGTCCATGGGGTACAATCGCGTATCGTAAGATGCCCTTTGGTCTAAAAAATGCTGGAGCGACCTTTCAGTGGGCCATGTATTTTGCTTTCCATGACCTCAAGCATATAGTCGAGGCCTATTTGGATGATTTAGCATCTCGATATCACAAGAGAACAGATCATCCCACACACCTCCGACTTATCTTTGAGTGTTGTCACTACTTCCGGATTCGCTTGAATCCAAACAAGTGCAGCTTTTGCATAACATCAGGATGTTTGTTAGGTTTCATAGTGTTAACAATAGGGATCATGGTCGATCCTCTCAAGGTTGAGGCAATAATTCAGTTGCCTCCCCCACGCACAATCCTTCAACTTCAGAGTCTACAAGGCAAGGCAAATTTTTTAAGACGTTTCATCGCCAACTATGTCGAGATCACAAAGGGCTTTATGCGCTTACTGAAGAAAGAATTTTCTTTTTATTGGGACGATGCCGCTCAACGCTCTTTCAAAGCATTGAAACATGCCCTCACAACTACTCCTTTTCTTCGACCACCTAACTATAACAAAGATTTCTTATTATATCTAGCTGCAACAGAGTCAACCATCGACATGGTATTAGTTCAGGAGGATGACTTGTTCTCCAAATATGTGATTTATTACCTGAGCCAAGGCCTCATAGGATTGGAACTCAATTGTTCTCATATCGAAAAACTTGCATTGGCAGCAGTCTATGTTGTTCAACGGTTCTGTCATTATGTTTTGTTTCACAAAACCATCGTCATTGCTTTCATGAATCCATTCCAGTACATGTTGACACGACGGGTAATAGGCAGAGAGATCAGTAGATGGATAGTCGTCCTCCAGGAATTTGACTTACATTTCGTTTCAGCGAAATCCAAAAAGTCACTGGTCTTCATAGAACTTATTTCAAAACTTTCGGTTGAGTCTGGTGATGTTGTGCCTGAAGAGTCACCTATTAGAGGAGATATGTTTTTGATCACATCTTCGGATCCCTGGTACAAAGATATACTTATTTATCTAGAGACTTTGAAGTGCCCCACCTCTGATTCTCACGATGAGTGTCGACGTATACGCCATCAGGCTAAGAATTATCTTATACTCGATGATACGTTGTATCGAAGAGGTGTAGACAACATCTTGCGCCAATGTCTCACTCACGAAGAAGCAGTTCATTTAGGTTTCTGTGGTGAGAAAAATGTTCAGAGATTGTCGGAAGAACCACAGTATTAATGACATCAAGTCGTCGACGTTTCGGATCCATAACAGGATCCATCATCAGGACCAAAAAAGTCTGAGAAAAATAGTAAGAGAAGAGCCTTTCTTAAATAGTAATGAGGTGGGTGAAAAAACCTACGGTTGGCTGAGTGAAACCCTCGTTTTTAGGAGAAATTTAGGGTTGACCAGAGGTTTTAGTAAAAAATCTATTAACTTTAGTTGATTAAGGGCTAAGTTTAAGATCAAATTAATGAGGAAACCCTAGTATTGAGGAAGTTCATATAACAATAGTTTTGTCAATAATAAGGTTAAGTTAATTATAGGTTAAAATAAATAGGTAAACCCTAGGTTTAAGGAAGTTAGTGTTATTAATATTCATCTTAAGTTAGTTTGACTAATTAAAGCTAAATTTAAGTTCAAATTATTGATAATAAATTAATTTAGGGTCAAAAAGGCTAAATTTATGGTATATGGTATTAATCATAAACTATTAATATAAATTATGGTTTAAAATAAGGTTAATAAAATAGGCTAAAATTTTATGCTAAATTATTTTAAGTTCAAAAAAGAGGCTAAATTTAGGGTTGACTATAAGGTCATTCTTTGTTTGTCTTGTGTGAATGCAGGTCGGCCTTGGGAGGAGAGTTGCAGTCAAAGAGTGATCAAGCGTGAAGAAGGATCAATATCAAACGCCCGAAATAAGGTATGCTCACTTGATCTTCTTAACTATGTATTTTCTTAAGAATAATGGGGATTAGGTCCAGGACGACGGTAGAAAGTAGGATTCTTTAGGTCTTTTCTGCATGCATAATAAACCCTAAGTGCTAGTCCGTAGAGGGATTTTCCACTCACAACAGGGGTCCATATGATCGACCTTCCAAGACAAAATTTTTAATCCACTAATTGGATATGAGTGATTGATGGAGGTACGTTATATCATAAAGGATTGGGTTCTTCAATCACATGGAATTTATTTATGATTTTAATCCACTAACATTATGGCGACTGTTTAGACTAAGTTATCCTTAAACCTTTATCATCTAATGAATTACAACACGTTGTAAGTGGACTGAACGAATGCAGAGAAGGGCATCCATTACCTATAATTGATTGTTGACTTTCTGAGTTGTGTCTATTGAGTCATGTGAGTACCTTCATTGTTTTTTTCATGTTTCCACCTGCTCACGACCTGATTTTCAATGTGCATGGTTTCTATGTGGATCTTAAGCTTCAACTATGTGTTGGACTTATTAATTTTCTCTCAGTATTTTGTTAGTCGTGACAATGGTGTGGGAATTTATTGAGAAGTTGGCACATAAATTTCATTAACCACTCCTCGTAGACTGAGGTAAATCTATCCACCTTCAATCGCGCACCATGAGTTTAACAAAATAATTTACTTACCTTACCATAAAAATTACCCTTCCAATTTGTGATACTCATGACTCTTGTCAATTTGTCAACATCATTACTCATTTAATTTGACTACTAAATTTAGTATGTGCCTTTGGTAAGACCATAAAGGATTACTAAATTCATTAACATATTGGATTAACACCACAACTATTATATAAAATATTAAGTATGTAATTGATTAAGAAATTTAATGGAAGTTGTTTACTACCTTATGTCGTATATAAAATTAATAAGAATCCACAAAAAAATATTGGAACTCAATAACTACAATAATTTAATACATTGAATAATGGTACTTGAAACCTTGTTAGTGATAATAGTGATGAAAGGATAGAATCATTGATTATCAAATTAAAATAACCGGAAAACATAGATTGCATTAATAACTTATTTTCAGAAATGTATAGCAAACTTGTTATTCTCAACAATCTTAATGATTCCATGTCTAATGAATATGGGTATTTTCATGATGAGTTTCTCATGTGGTTGTTCTTTCAGGAAATACTACAAACATAAAACAAATAGCCCACTAATGGAAAATATTTAAGCAAATATTTACCAGGTTTATTCATAAACATATGAAAGTAGAAATAAATTTGACAATGACAAAAAAATCCTAACCCATAAATTTTTAGATCCCTGCAAAACACGCTATGGAATTTCAAGTTTCAAACATATGAAAGTATAAGCAAATTTTCTAGCAACAAAAAAATCTCACCCCATAAATTTTTAGATCCCTGAAAAACATGCTATGGAATGTCAAGTTTCATGGCTTCTTAGCCCACTAATGGTAAGTAAATTAAGTCATTTGAATAGAACAATGTTTTAATATTGCGGGATGAACCATGCTTATAATTTGTTCAACATATTTATAACATTGGAATACCTTAATACCAAGAAAATTTAAGGTGAACAAAGTTTGTAGAGCAACACAAGACTAGTGTTGATGGTCATCACAAAAAGAATTTAAATATTTTAATTAAAAAACCAAATTTGATTATCATCATTTTTATGGGATTTATCAAACACATGTCAAGCCAACCGAACAACATAGTATCCACCACATTTTCAAATTCTCTAAACTTCATCCACCTTCTTGTTAGCATGCGTTATGGTTCACCTTTTCAAATGCTCTAAACTTCATCCACCTGCGTGTTAGCATGAGTTAGGGTTGCCACCACCTCTTGGACGTGCCCACTAGGCCAAGGGTTCGATTTGAGTTCAGGGCTTGGGGAGGAAGCTTGAGGTGAAATCTATGAAGGAGATGGATGCCCAACAAATAGGTTGAAGCAGGGATTGCACGCATTCTTCATTTCTTTGCTGTGAAAAATGAGGTCTTGTTGGATATATTCTTCCTTTCTCAATCTCATGTTCATTATTTCATATTTGGATTCTGGAATTTGTCTCGACAACCAACAAATATAGGTCATGAAATCCATGTTTAACTTATCATCCTAGTGGAAGAATGCAAATTTTGGTAACCCGTGTGAAAGAATGCAAATTCTGGTAACCCATGTGAATGGGGTGGCCTGGCGTGGATTGCACTACATATGGGAGAAGTGTCATTGAGCTTCACATGTACAGTTTTGGGATGAAGGGAAATGATTGGAAAATTGCATGTCATCTTCAAGACACACATTGTAGCATCACGTGTAGTCTCTTCATCTCGCCTAAAGTACATTTGTGTTCAATGGTACCAGTTCTGCGTGCCTCCCTATATCCATCCTGTGTTGGTTCAATGTGTAGCACGCAATGTAATGAATATTAGGCTCATAATCAAACCCGTTAAAGTCCCCCAACATTAGTCTAATCAAATTCAACACAATAACAACAGACATATCTAGCGATAAAAGGTCGAGGTATGGTACTGCTTATTTTCTTAAAGTTTTATTTGTTACACATAGCGAAGGAATATATATATATAGATAAAGTTACAAGACATGAATTGATGTATTTTGAGCACAGGAATTGGAAACGGTTCGAAATCAAGTTCCAAAACAAGTGCAACAAGTTGCTAATAGCTGGAATCAGACTTTGATGATAGATTCAAGTGAAGGGCATTCACTTTTCATTGAAGAGGAATTAATTCTTGAACCATTCTCTCCCTAAATGAAGGGTCTATATAGTGGTACCTTCAGTCTGTGTCTAGGCCTGAACCTTCTTCAAAAAGTGAGCCTGTGTATTCGAACAAATAAAGAACCATAAATTTTCTGTCAGGTTGAAGCATTTATTTTCATCACCAAACTGGAGGGACTTCCTACAGGGGTTAGCAGAATAATGCCTTACCTATTAATGACCCTTACATATTGATGCTTGGGGGCTAGGTGGGAGTGAAAAAAACACAAAGATCTGCTAGGCAGAGGCTTGTAAGAAAGGGCAAGCAAAGGCTTCACTCAGCTCGACTCTTTGTTCCAGTCGCTTCAAAATGATGTCCTTAAAATAACCTCTATTTCATCGGCCTAATTGATGTGGTGTGAAAGGCCCTGAAGCAAGGTGAAAAAACCAATAGGCGGTGGTTTGGTGCTAGTGGTGAGTGACCTATTAGGGAGGGTACAAGCGTGGGTTGGACATTGGAAAAGCCTTTGTTAAGGGGCATCGCTCTTCTCAAATGGTATATCCATCGTCGACAGAAGTTCTCTTGAGTTAGCGAGAAATAAATGCCTTCTAATTGTACCTAGAAAGGTCCTTCAGCCAGGCAGACACCCCGAATTTGTCAATAATTGGTAACGCTCATGGAGTGACTTACCAGAGTGGCATTGAATATTGCACCGGCGGGAGGACTTGCAGAAGTTGCAGGTATTCGGAAGTTGTTCAACTCTCTCCAACATCTCCTCTTCTTCCATTCTGCGCCCTTGGTCACAACATCTGGGGTGGACTTGATTAAGTGATGCACCCTCCTCAGATTCAAAATCCATGAAGACTTCCTCCATTGATGACCTTCCTGCATGATTGGAAGGTGTTGATGAAGTTATCGCATGCATGGAAGGTGGCGACTGTGCAATATTTGAAATTTTGTTTTTAAAATTAATTAAAATTAATTTTTGTATTCTCACAAATATCTAAAAACAATACATCACCACCAGAGGTATTAAGTCCCGTCACTCCTATATAGACCAATAGGAAAATCATAATATAAATTTGCAATAATTAAAAAAAGATTTTTTTGATTTAAAAAAATTAAATAATAAAAATTATTTCAAAAACTTTAGTTACTTCACCAACTCATTTACCACAATGCACCTAATAATAGGCTTCCATTTACCAAAATGCACCCACTAATATAGGCGTTCAATGATGGTTGACCACCAAGCGAACGCTATAGTCCCTTTGCTGCAGGCAAGGACTAACAAGTGGCATACACCAAATTCCTTAATTTTGTTTGTAAGAGAGAAATTAGCGTGTGAAGACAATTGCCATCTTACGAGAGAAAATAACATGTGAAGACAATTTCCACCTTGCACATGCACATTTGTCTCAAAAAAATTATTCTTATAATACAATTTTACATGGAGAAGTGTTCATGTGAATGGATCGTTGATATAATGATAGAGGGAAATATTTTTGCCCCATGATTATATTCTTTCAAGTAGGGTAGTGGGTAAAGCATATCATTTTTTCAACAAGGAAGCCTCATTATAGTATGTAAGCTAGCATGCTATTTAATGTTGGTTTTCCCATTTGGGTTTCCAAGATAAAGACTATTTCTATTATGTTTACTTAATGTGTGGTTGTTTAATTAATGTGTGATTATGGTACTCTGCATGTTTTCTTCGATTTGGTGTTAATTAATTCCCACAACACCATGAATTAATACATATCGATTCTCCACAACACCAAAAATCATTGTGGTTACAAGATGAGTCTAATTTTTTGCTTGTTCACGATGAAAACCACGTTCTACAACTCAAATTCTTCTTTAATTGCATGGTTGGGTAGTATCCATAGCCCAATTGATAGTTTGCATGAGTAGTTGGCATTGTTGTTGAGTGTGCTCCTTCCTCAATCACAATTTTAGAGTGTCGTTTTATTTGGGCTATGTTTAGACCCCGTGTGAATGTCCCTTAATGCATTTCTCCCCATCTAAAAGGAGAGGTGAACACCTAAAACCATCCCCTTTGAGCTACCCAATCGAAATACATCAGAATGATACAAGAAATTTGTTATCCCAACATGTATGCATTGTTATGTACCTACATATTCATGCTTATAAATAGTTGGTTAGTTACACTTAACTCCTTATGATTGTAATGGTAGAAATGACAAAAAGAGTTACTGTGTTTTTTTGTATATGGTTGGAATGTATGATGGATGGCCATAGATGTAGTTAAATCAGTGTTGGGTTATATTCCAACAATGTTTAACCAATATGC
>JASDQU010244867.1:138317-150961 GCA_032191745.1 Picea mariana
CGAAGTTCCTAGAGCATACCTTTATTCATGAAATTAGCCATCCAGACTGAAAAAGGGGTAAAATATCGTCAGACAGATGTGCCTTCAAATTTGAGTTTGGCAAGAGTGAAGGGAAACAAGATCCCTCAAAAATATTTTCATGTTAAGAGAGTTTGAAAAGGGATTAAAGAAGACTCGAAGGGGCTACTTTTCTCAGTTAATCCAAACAACATTGAAATTAATAAATACAGTCTCATTGGACGTTGCTTTCGAATTTTAAAGCGAGCTTGAAAGACATCAATGCGTACTCAATTGGGAGTCCAGATGGTAAGCCCAAGAATGATGGTACATCAAACAGATGAGGCTTAATATCGTAATCATGACATCACTAACAATGACTCCCAAGCCTAAAGTCATTACTGGCAGCATGAACGCCAAAATGCAACAAGGATCTACCTAGGGAATCCATGTATAGGTAGGCTCTACTACCTAATTATGACACTTATAGAGCAACAATGAAGGTTCAATGTCGCACTTCGGTGGGGACGATCCTATGGCAAAGAGGAAAAGACAACAAGATGCAAAAAGTGGAGACGAAATCCTAACTTATATGCAAAAAGTTGGAAAAAATGTATGTTACCAAAGGATACCAAAAAGTGACCCATCCCCAAAAAAGTTACCAAACCAAAAGGAAAAGGGTATCGGAACGTCCAATAAGAAACTCAGAAACAAACTCAAGTGATCACCAAGCCAGGAAAAATGACAAAGGGAGTCAAAAAGTGGCAAAAAGGGACAAAACAAGTCTATAAATAGAATTTGACAACTCATTTTCACCATTGCAATTCGAAAATTAACCAAAAGGAGAAAAAACCACTTTTCTAGAAAAGTTGATTCTAGGAGCTTTAGTGGACGAAATGACCTTCTACTTGGACCAAGTACAAAATCATCCCTCTTGCATTTCAATATTTCATTTGTGAATTTGTTTTTGTTTTTGAGGGGGCGCGCTCTCCTAAAAAGAGCGGCCCTGCATGTATGTGGGTTTTCCAAGGACATCTCACATATGTACTCGGGCATAAAACACTCTTCCCACGTACATACATGATTGTGGCCAATACAGCTCGCGTACATCTTTGCAAACTTGGAAAAAAAATAAAATGCAAGAGCTAACTTCCTCCATTTTTCCATGGAACATGATGTATGTCCACTGGAGGGAGAGGGAGCATGAGGACATAGAAATTTTGGTCGAAGAGGACCCTACAACCATCACCACACTAAAACAATGTGGGCTATGGAAGTTCTTCCAGTGTCCTTTTATGAGGGCACAACCCAGATTACTCAACGCTCTCATTGATTATTGGCACTCAGATGCAGAGGCATTCATGATAGAGGGTCAGTCACTGACTCCCACGACCAAGGACATCTACTTCTTGATTGGCCTCTTGAGGAAAGGGGAGCTAGTCAATCTAAGAACATTCCCCCTAGGCCTTTCAAAATCGAGGATTACATCTAGATGTATTGTGAGGCCGACACTAAGAAGGTAGGTTCTCAAGTGTCGATTCATAAGATCACCAGCTTGACTCTACGAGTGATCTTGTTACTGATTGGGCGAATTACTGGATCTGTGGTGCTACATCAGGCCTCTTGGGCACACATGCAATGTGTCATTCAGTGTCAAGAGACACATATCTTTTACTAGAGCACGAACATGCTTATCTTCATGAAGAAACAACTGACAGAGTGTCGAAAATGTACCAACAAGAACTTCGGGTTTGGTATGATCTTATGTTCCTTATTCTTCGAGAGGGTTCCTAGTATCAGTCCCAGAGAGATGGTACGAGGGCATGTGGCCTCCTTCCCAACAGTATGTAGATGGGAAACATTGCTGCAACAAAAAGGGGGAGGGAGTACCATAGAGGCCTTTGATGACAAGTTCTTCGACTGGTGGGAATGACAGATTTTGACAATCGAGGACTATCCCTACGTCAGGATCAACTTCTCTAGAGATCTAGACATGCCCATGCCTCTCGAAGAGGAGCAAGGAGAGACAGTTAACATGTTTTTTTAATGTTATTTAATTTTTAATTATTTTTTTATATATATCATTTTTATATGTGTACATAGTACTGACTCTTGTGTATCTTCTATGTACAGATGTGGGACCAGTGTGTCCAACAAACTTTGCGAGAACTTGACGATGTCCTCGACCAGAGGTAGGACCAACACCAACCAATGGACCAGCGGTTAGAGAGGCTGCGAGAGTTTTGAGATGAGTGGAGTGCAACCTCACTGCTCTCACTCACACAGTACCCATGGCCAAGATCGAGGATCTCCTGCCTTCCATGCAGCCTCATGTAGTGGGGGTGCCACGAACGTGGGTCCAACTTTTTCGATGTTTGGCTAACACCATTTTTAATTATGGTAGGGACAATATGCCTCGTGCTTAGATAGGATAGACTTTTGATGTGTCAAGGGCACCTTTTGTACATGTATTTTTTGAGGGCATAAGCCCAACGATGTATACTGAACATTATTTTTGAGGCGCTCACGCCCACCTATGTGCTCATGACACGTTTTGATATATATATATATATATATATATATATATATATATATATATATGCATCTTTTTTGTTTTATGGATTAGATATTTTACAAATGTATGTACATGTGTATGTGTGTGCTTTTCTTTTTATGTGCGTGCAACATGCCAATCTAATATTTGATTAGCTAGAGTATCTGTCATATGATTAAATCTCCTAGGAACATGGATATATGTAATGCAATCGAAATAACATTCTAAGAGACGTACCCTAAGGAAACATTGGTACAAAGTGGGATCATAAACACGGTAAAATCCATTTAACTGGGACACAACCAACTGAGCATCTAGGTAGACCTGGAGGTGAGAAATGCCATGCGACAATGTGTCATGAAGCAACTCTATCACTACACTATACTCAGTGACATTATTTGTAGCGTCACTTATAAAATAACCTCTGGAAGATAGAAACTGGCCTCCAGGTGTGAAAATCACCCAAGTTGCAGAAGCAAGCCTGCGAGTGTGTCAGCTAGTGCCATGCGTGAACCCAAAAAACACATCTGATTCACTTGACATCTGCCATAGTGAAAAAGAAGACATAAATAACTACACGTCCACAAAAAAAAAGACAAAAACTGTATAAGAAACTATACATATGCACAAGAAGTCACCCAGGTGACCAACCTAAGAGTAATACTTCTTGAGGTAGAGCTCATTTCTAGGCCCCTCCAAGGCATTTCCTTCAAAATCAACCAGATGGTAAACACCCCTCTTCAAGACCTCTTTCACAATGAACGATCTGAACCACATGGGTTTGAACTTGCCTTCCCCCAGGGGATCTTTGTCTTGATCATATACCAAGAAAATATCACCTTCGAAGAAAATACGAGGATGAACAGACTGATCGTATTGACACTTGAATCGTTTCTTATGAGCCTCATTGGCTGAGGCTGCATCATGACGCTGCTCATCGATCTACTTGAGATATAGTACGTGTTCCTCAAGTGGTGAAGTGTCCGACAGTAGTTATACTTCCAACTTTAAAGAAGGAATCTGACACTCAATATGTAAGACTTCTTCCATCCCGTATTCGATTTGAAAAGGTGAGGAACCGGTGGAAGTATTCACAAATGTTTGGTAGGCCCACAACACTGAGTACAACATCAAATGCCAATTTGACTTGGCAAAATTGATCGTTCACTGAAGAATAGTCTTAAGAGACTTATTCACAGCTTCAACCTGACCATTTGCTTGTGGGTAATAAGGTGACAAATGTTCTTTCCTGAACCCGAGCTTTGACGTTAACTCAGTCATCATTTTGTTTTGGAAGTGATTTCCATGGTCGGTGACAATCTCCTTCGGGATGCCGAACCTTGCTACTATCTGATTAAAAATGAAAAGATCCATGGTTTCTCCATCATTGTTAAACGTTGGCATATATTTTACCCACTTTGTGAAGTAGTCTACTGCTACGATGATGTAATGATGCCCCCTAGCTGAGGTTGGGTGACATGTAGTGAAATCAATCTCCCACTTGGTGAAAGGACCCAAAAAAATGATAGGGAACATGGGAGCAAGATGTGCTTGCATATTCCTACAGAAGATCTGACACGGGTGGCACTTCTGGACCACCTCAATGCAATCATTAATTAATGAGGGCCAAAAGTAACCAACATGTAGAAAATTTTGGGTTGTTTCCAACCCAGAAAAATGAACGCCACATGCTCCAGTGTGACAGTCGTTCAAAATGAGCTCTGCTTCCTCATGGATAAGGCATCGATGAAGAATGCAATCCACGCCTCGACGATACAAAGTGTCATCGAGTATGATATAGTTTCATTCTTGATGTCGAATTCGTCGATGCTCATCACGGGAAGTAGAAGCGGGGCACTTCAAAGTTTGGAGATAGACTAGTATATCTCCATACCAGGGGTCCGAAGATGCAATTAGAAAAATATCTCCTTTAATAGGAGATTCTTCGGGCGTGATATCACTATACTCGACCATAAGTTATGAAATAAGTTTGGCAAAGACCAATGAATTTTTCGATTTCGCGGAAACAAAATCCAAGTCAAATTCTTGTAAGACGACTATCCATCTATTAATATTTCCTCCAATGCCCCATCGTGTTAACACATATTGAAAATGGTTCACAATGACAATGATAGTGGTCTTGCGAAGAAAAATGTAATGACAGAACCATTGGACAGCTCGAGTTCTTGCCAAAGCAAGCTTCTCAATGTGGGAATAGTTGAGTTCTGACCCAACCATGCCTTGACTAAGGTAATATATAACATGCTCTTTGGGAAAATCATATTCTTGAACCAGTACCATACCGATGGTCGACTCTGTGGAAACCAAATACAACAAGAAATCTCTGTTATAATCGGGAGGTTGGAGCAGAGGGGAAGACGTAAGGGTGTGTTTCAACACTTCAAAAGAGCATTGAGTGACTTCATCCCAACAAAATTGGACTCCCTTTTTCAAGAGACGCATAAACCCTTTAGTGATCTTAGCGTAATTCGCGACAAAATGTCGAAGAAAGTTCGCTTTCCCCTGTAAGGTCTGAAGCTGGGGTATCGTACACGGGGGAGGAAATTGAACTATCAGATCAATCTTGAGAGGATCGATCATGATCCCTATTGTCGAAACAATAAAACCTAAGAGAGGACCTGACCTCACGCAAAAACTTCACTTGTTAGGATTCAATCTGATAGTAGCAACATCATTCGAAGATTAGTCGAAGATGAGCAAAATGATAAGATCTCTTGCGAGAGCATGATGCTATATCATCAAGATATGCCTCAACTATATGTCTAAGGTCATGAAAATCAAATGACATGGCTTGCTGAAAGGTGGCTCCATCATTTTTCAGGCCAAAAGGCATTTTTCGATACACGAACGTGCCCCAAGGACAAATAAAAGTTGTTTTATGCTAGTCTTCGGGTTCGATCTGAATCTGATTATATCTTGAGAAACCATCCATGAATGAAAAGACCTCACAGCGTGTGCACTCATCTACAATCTGATCAATGAATGGGGTGGGACATTTGTCTTTTGGAAAGGCCTTATTCAAATAACGAAATTCCATGCACACATGAATTGTACCTTGTTTCTTGTTAACCGGAATTGGGTTTGACACCCATTCCATCAACTGTACTAGGTAGATAAAACTGGCTTTGAGCAGTTTTTCTACTTCTACCTTAATTGCTACCGCTTTTCAAGGATTCACCAGATGAAGCTTCTGTCGGACCGGCTTGGCATCAGGATAAGTCACAATTTCATGCTCGAAAATTCTTGGGTCTATGCCTGGAATTTCCTCGTAAGACCAGGAAAAAATGTCGCAAAATTCCTTAAATAACTCAGTATAAGTTCGAATCTCTTCAAGGGAGCACTCCGCTCCGACGAAAACATTCTCCACGACGACAGGGGTTTTGGAGATATCTATTGGAATTGTTACAACGATACTTGCCATGTTTCCCTCGGCATAAAATCCATGCGTATCCAGAGGATTGATAGAACAAGAACTATCTCCATTCACAGTCAAAACAAATTCTCTCGCCTCTATTCTCCTTAACTCGGTAAGGAAGTAAGATCTATGATGAAGATCATCCCAAGGTCTGTCAGGACCATTCAATGCCTCAAGAATCACCTCGTTAGAGGGAAAGACCAGGTCTAAAGGATATTGAGTGTAAAGAGAACCTTAAGCCCAAATAGGCTCGAGAACTGGATCTAACTCCTGTGGGGGAGTCAGATCAAGGTTGGTTGAAGTCTGCTAGACAATGTTGTACGTAACCTCAACTGTGGACAAGGGCATGGCCATGCCAGAATGCCTTGTCCCTTCCATCGAAGCTGATGGGGAAGGTAGATTCCATAGATCGTCAAAGTAACTCATTAAAAATGATGAAACTTGTAGAATTGTAGCCCTAGGCTGGTCGGGAACAACCGATATAAGTTTGACATCGCCAGAAGGTGGTGGGTAATCAAAAGTTCCCATCAATGATGGAAACAAACCGACACCTAAGTTTACAGTGTTGGGCTACAGAATATCAATCATCGGGACCGTGGAAACCCTAGATGAAGGGTCAGGATAGGAGAATGCCAATTGGTCAATGGTCACAATCCAACCCTCGTGCGAAAAAAACAATACTAGAAAAATCATAGAAACCACTGCATGCATCACATAATTCCAACTCCTTCCTAACAATAGGTTGTAGTCGAGAGGTGCATCGACCACTTCAACTTCTACGCACACGGGTTTTTCTCCCAACTGCACGGGGAAAGAATGAATGATCCCATGTGGTATAAACGACCGACCGTCAAATGCCGTAAGCAATGTAGGCAGCAGAGAAAAACTAGGTTGGCCAATGGCCTTCCAACACACCAACAACATCACGCAAGTCGAGGTACCGTCATCAGCCACTGTATGGAAAATGTTCTGAGTGAAAGATTTCATGGTATAATCCAATACTATCTAAAACACAACATGGTAAGGAAGACAGGGTTTCAAGTCAGCTGGATAAAAAAATATTGCTCCCAGGTTACAATTCTTTGTCAATCCTAAGGCAGATAACAAATATTTTCTCGTGAAGGGAAACTCTGGATGGCTTCCAAAGCAGACACCGCACAAGGGATGTGTGCCAAATATCCCACAACAGAGTAGTTCTAGGTGATCCTCATGTTTGGATTATGAGAAGCCTTCTTAAACACCCCTTTTGGGATGCAAGTCATCATTTCGCCCACCACCATCTCAATATGGAGAGGAGTTGGTGGGTTCATGGCTTCTTTTCCCTTTTTGACAGATTCTTACATTCCATAATCTCGAGCCCTGGTCTCTATATTAGCCTCAACATTCATCATGTAAATATTTGTGGCCGAGTTGTTATTGGTAGTCGCGGGGGGTGTGCTTGAGGATGTTGAAGCTTGAGCCATGTTTTTCCCATCTGGAAATGGGTTCTTCAACACAATAGGTTGTTACTACGTCAATAGCTTCTAAGCTTCTACAAGCTGAGGGCACAGATGAGTCATGTGGTCTTCCGTGCAAATATTACATGGATACTTCAACTTCCTCTTCTTCGTTTTTCCTCTGCCAACATTATTCATAGCTTTTTTATCTCGTTTACCCTTCTTGTTTCATTGTTTCTTCTTTTCCTCAGGCTGTTGGTTGGCCTTCAGTTTTGTTGACTACACACTATGTATGTCCGACATTTGGGTAGGGGGAACAACCGAACTCAAGGTCTGGCTGGACACAATCTATTGTATCGACAGTTTTTGCAATTGATTTGACAACAGATCAGTGGATTTTCCTTGCGCTGAGCCCACAATACCATCGATATGGGGTCCAAAATTTTTCTTGGCCTTATCGAGAATAGACCACGGTGCATCTGGAAAAATATCATAGAGCATGTAAGACTGAGAGTAGATCAGTTCAAGCTATTGCACTCTCATAATTGCCTCCTCTTCTGAAAACACTCTAGAATTCACTATGTCCTTGGAGATGCAAGGCACCAAAGACTTCAAGAACCACTCAAGCAATAAATTTAGAGGGACCTAGACCTTAATTAAGATCTTTCGACGTCGTCATTCTCGGATATAATTAGAGATGTGGTCAACCTTGGTTTGCTCAAAGTTGGCCAGCAATTCGGTGTCGGCATCGTATCCCACAGTTAACTGGAAATGGTTCAAGAAGACCATCGCCAAGTCATTGAAGTAAGAGTACCTCGAGTGGTTGAGATCAATATACCATTTCGTAGCACCCCCTATAAGAGTGCATTGAAAAATGTACAATTGGAGGAAGTCGTCCCTTAGTGAGTTTGACGAGCACCATAAATGAAAAGTTGTCACATGATCACCTGGATCTTCGCCAGGATTTCCTTCAAATTTCATAATATTTGAGGGAAACTTAGTTGGCATGGGGGGCCAATGCAGATCGTGACAAATTGGGTCATTCATTAATCTAGACAAGTCTGGCAGATGTAGCGTTGCCAGAAATGATAGTTTAGGTTGTGTACTATTTACAGGAAAAGAGGGTCCTGGAGTTTGACTGACACCGGGTTTCTAGGAAAAGTTAGACTGCTAGCTAGGGTTCTGGTAAAAATTGTGGCCCTAACCAACATACAGAAACTGCTTATGTTGGGGTATCATTGATTGACTCCCGTAATTGGACGACATAGCTTGTGCGGAGATTGATCCTTGCATTGTGTCCCAAGGATTTTGAAAGGGGATGCCCCCAGCCGATCCGATAGGCATAGGTACAGAGCCTTTCCCGGGGTTCCATTGAGCATGGAATGGGTTGCCTCTGACTGAAATCCCTTACAAGGGAACTGATCTCTGCCAAGGATTCCAAAGACCCTGAGTGGAGAAAACTCCATTGGTCGCTCCCTGTGAAGGAATAGTACCCTGCACCGAGTTCTGTTGCCCAAAATAGGGGTTGCTCCCAGCTGAAGAAAAAGCATTGTTCCCAAATGCACCGAGCAAAGAGAATGGCATAGATCCCATTGATGTTGTATAAGATGAAGTTCCTAAACTGCCTGCTCCAAACAAGCTATAATTAGCATTCGAACCAATTGGTTGCTATATATCACCACCGAGCGAGGGGGACGTAGGAGGTATATGAACCCCACTGTAAGGGATAGCATTAAATGGGATTGAAGCGCCCTCGGTTGAACCTTACAAGAGAGCGTTTGAGATCCCTTCCCCTAGACCCATGGTTTGTAAGGTGGAGTAGGTAATAACCGATTTCGAATCAAATTCGGGCATCCCATATGAGAATGGAGGGCCCGTCGCACGTTGATAATGGCATCGGACCACTGCCCGAAGTAGAGGGAGTTGAGACCACTGTGGTCTGGACTGGAGAAGGTGGGAGAGGAGGTAAGATTCCCCCGATGGTAGTATCCATAACAAGAGTATGAGGACTCCCGGATGAAGTAGCATCATTCACTTCCATTGCTTCTTGTAGGACTAGCTGGCGCACAGAAGGTGTGACCTTAGGAGGGACAAATTGAATCAAGACAAGTCAATAATTAGAGGATTGGTTGGCCTGAGAGATTCTGCCTCAAGGTTATAAATGGTAGGTTCCCCCAGAGTCGAATAGTCTCCTCGCGGAGCAGGCTCGGGCACAGTTTACTGTGGCCCAGTTGCTTCGAACAACCCTTGTTGGTCAAGTCTTCCCTGTAATGGTGGCGGAGGTGGCTCCAATGTAACCGATGACAGGCCTTGAAGCCTTCGCTACCGACAAAGCTATTGATCTTACACCTTGTAAAATGATCAACCAACATAGTAAGGCTGAACTAACGTTTAAACACCAAGAACACACTAAAAATTTCGTAAAGACAAATCAAGCAGTCAACTATCTAGTAGGAAGGATAGTTATGCCAATCGACACTAGAGCAACTAACCGGTGTAAGTAAAACTTGAACATGGAAGCACCCTCTGGGTATACTCTGCGAAGCGTGATCTGACGTCTACTTTAGGTACCACTGTATACCTCCGCAGTCACCCATGTAATTCCCTAGATTATGGGAAACTAGGTTTCCAGCTCGCAATCAATAACAAGGAAGGTACAGTCGATAGTTGGGCGGATCGCAATGAGCATGATAACAAGTTTGAAGCCTATCAAGGGTATCGAATGAAAATGTTCTGGAAGAAAACAAAGGATCTCGAATGGATTCGAGGTCCATGAAGCTGCATAGGCAAATGCAACCGATATTACTCTCAAGAAATACCCTCAATATGCGTTCCCCCCTATGTTTAGTCTGACTTTGGAGGGGTTATCTCGGGTGCCTTTCCTCATGCGACCTCGTGTTTATCCCCTGTGTTAGAGGGGGGTCACGGATAATATTTACGACACTGAACTTAATCACTCCCTAACTCAGACTCCAATGATTGATTTAATGACCTTGAAGAGTTTCCTCTCCAACCTAATTCAAGGCCCTAAAACCCTAAACTAGTTTGTGAACCCTATAAACATAAAATTCTAGTGTACTTTAGATTAAGCGTTCTTTTTAAAGGCTTGATTTACTCATAAGGTACAGTGGTGAAACTAATGGTGTTATAAAGAGACGAAAAAGAGGAGAAAATTAAAGCACTTGAAAGCAAAATTAATTCAAATTAAAAAACAAAGATTTGTAACTAACTCTTTGTAAACTCAACTTTTCTTAACTAACTTTTCAAGATCTTGTAAAGAAAAACTAAAACCTACTTTCGCTTGAGTACAAGCTACTTATGTTTCAAGAAATCAAGAAGAACTTGAAAGAAAGACACTTTTTCCTTTTTGCAAATAACCAACTCTAACTACTTTACCAAACTGAAAAGGAAATCTTTTTTTTTTGAAATTGCCTTAAAGAGGAAAACTGAAATAAATCTTTTTCTTTTTTCAAGGCAAGTAAAAAGGATAAAAATACCGAAACAAGACTGGAAAAAACATGTATCCCACCGCGGATCACAAGGATTCAATCAAGAAACCAAGAAGGCAGATTTACAATTCAACAACTTCCTTAAAACATTTTTAAAGGGAAAACACAAGGAGACCAAGAAAAACAAGTAAGATGAAACCTGTACCCAGGCTATGGCTATAAACAAAGACTTTGGACTGATCCAAGAAATCCCTGAGAAGTGTGAACTTCAATCAGGAAAGAGGCAAACTCCCTCTTTTTAAAAAACTTTCATGAAACAGAGACATAGGCTGTTGCAACAACAACCCGGGTATGTACGCAGGCTGTTTACTAAGCAAAGCGCATATGTACGTGGGATGACCCAAGACATGGCATGTACACCTCTGTATCTCTTCAAAAAAGAAAATACCAGGAAGTATTATAGGGCAGGGACAACTGGTATGCACCTTGAAGGTGACCAAAATCCTTTTACAGACTCAGAAAACTTGAAAGAAACTTGAAAGGAAAACCAACCAATCAAACAACCCAAAATCCCCTAAAAAACCCTAGAGGCTTCCCCAGTATGATCGCCATTTATGCTAGTGGGAAAAATCCCCCTTTAAGTACGCCAGGGTTCAATATGTAGACAAAGCGAATAACCGTCTAAAAGTTAATCAATTTTCTATTCTACCGCAAACATACCAAAACTAATGTAAAGAAAGAAAATGAGAGAAGAGATCGGGTAACTATAACTTTGATCCCACATCTGGTGATGATATCCTCAAGCTTGGAAGTTCCACTGTCTGCACGTCTCCTCCCAAGACTGACCTGCATCCAAAGATAGGAAAACACGAACTACAAGCATGATATTTTGTTCATGAGTTAGGGTTAGATATTAAATGCTTAGTATAAATCAATAAAAATACTCAAGACACCATCATTTGGGACATGAAAATTTTATTGTTTTATTCATCATACAAAGATTATACATTACAATCTGTGTCAGCCACCGTTCCACGAACCTGATCCAGGCTCCTCTTTACCATGCTCCAAGTGCACCTTGAATGGAATTCTTCTCTCAACCTTCTGATCACCTCAATGGAAGGGAATTGGTTGAATGGAAGAAGAAGGGGATGATGAGGGAATGTTGAGGCAATATATCACAAAAGGAAGCAATATCTTGGGCAAGGAGGGGAAGTGAAATTAAAAGTAAAATATCTACCTGAGAAGACATAAAATATCTAGAAAACAAGTAAAAGAATATATCTATCCTTCAAACTTCAGAGGGAGTTACTTGAATCAGAGGGAGTCAAACAAAATTGAGAAGAAGGAAGAGACATTACCTTCTCCCCCTCAACAATTCAAAGGGAGACAATTATTGATCCAGTTGCTCCAGTTGATATTCCCAAAAACATTGCAGTAGGCCATGAAATCCCTGTCTAAGCTCGACAAACTCTGCAAGGGGAAGAGGGACATGCAACTGATGGAAGTGTCAAGAAATATAAAGCAAGAATTGTAGCTATAAGATTCCCACAAACATAGGGAGTTTTCTATGATAATACATTTGATCCAGTAGTCAGATACACTTCCATCCATCATCCATGAGTTGGAAACTACATCAGATGAATGTAAAGACAGTCTTTCTCAATGGTGATATTGAGGAAGATGTTTACATCGAATAGCCAAAAGGACTCATGATATACGATGAGAAATATCATGTGTACAGGTTGAAGAAATCCGGGTATGAACTAAAT
>JASDQU010244867.1:150981-180038 GCA_032191745.1 Picea mariana
ATCGAGGATTACATCTAGATGTATTGTGAGGCCGACACTAAGAAGGTAGGTTCTCAAGTGTCGATTCATAAGATCACCAGCTTGACTCTACGAGTGATCTTGTTACTGATTGGGCGAATTACTGGATCTGTGGTGCTACATCAGGCCTCTTGGGCACACATGCAATGTGTCATTCAGTGTCAAGAGACACATATCTTTTACTAGAGCACGAACATGCTTATCTTCATGAAGAAACAACTGACAGAGTGTCGAAAATGTACCAACAAGAACTTCGGGTTTGGTATGATCTTATGTTCCTTATTCTTCGAGAGGGTTCCTAGTATCAGTCCCAGAGAGATGGTACGAGGGCATGTGGCCTCCTTCCCAACAGTATGTAGATGGGAAACATTGCTGCAACAAAAAGGGGGAGGGAGTACCATAGAGGCCTTTGATGACAAGTTCTTCGACTGGTGGGAATGACAGATTTTGACAATCGAGGACTATCCCTACGTCAGGATCAACTTCTCTAGAGATCTAGACATGCCCATGCCTCTCGAAGAGGAGCAAGGAGAGACAGTTAACATGTTTTTTTAATGTTATTTAATTTTTAATTATTTTTTTATATATATCATTTTTATATGTGTACATAGTACTGACTCTTGTGTATCTTCTATGTACAGATGTGGGACCAGTGTGTCCAACAAACTTTGCGAGAACTTGACGATGTCCTCGACCAGAGGTAGGACCAACACCAACCAATGGACCAGCGGTTAGAGAGGCTGCGAGAGTTTTGAGATGAGTGGAGTGCAACCTCACTGCTCTCACTCACACAGTACCCATGGCCAAGATCGAGGATCTCCTGCCTTCCATGCAGCCTCATGTAGTGGGGGTGCCACGAACGTGGGTCCAACTTTTTCGATGTTTGGCTAACACCATTTTTAATTATGGTAGGGACAATATGCCTCGTGCTTAGATAGGATAGACTTTTGATGTGTCAAGGGCACCTTTTGTACATGTATTTTTTGAGGGCATAAGCCCAACGATGTATACTGAACATTATTTTTGAGGCGCTCACGCCCACCTATGTGCTCATGACACGTTTTGATATATATATATATATATATATATATATATATATATATATATATGCATCTTTTTTGTTTTATGGATTAGATATTTTACAAATGTATGTACATGTGTATGTGTGTGCTTTTCTTTTTATGTGCGTGCAACATGCCAATCTAATATTTGATTAGCTAGAGTATCTGTCATATGATTAAATCTCCTAGGAACATGGATATATGTAATGCAATCGAAAGAACGTTCTAAGAGACGTACCCTAAGGAAACGTTGGTACAAAGTGGGATCATAAACACGGTAAAATCCATTTAACTGGGACACAACCAGCTGAGCATCTAGGTAGACCTGGAGGTGAGAAATTCCATGCGACAATGCGTCATGAAGCAACTCTATCACTGCACTATACTCAGTGACATTATTTGTAGCGTCACTTATAAAATAACCTCTGGAAGATAGAAACTGGCCTCCAGGTGTGAAAATCACCCAAGTTGCAGAAGCAAGCCTCCGAGCGTGTCAGCTAGCGCCATGCGTGAACCCAAAAAACACATCTGATTCACTTGACATCTGCCATAGTGAAAAAGAAGACATAAATAACTACACGTCCACAAAAAAAAGGACAAAAATTGTATAAGAAACTATACATATGCACAAGAAGTCACCCAGGTGACCAACCTAAGAGTAATACTTCTTGAGGTAAAGCTCATTTCTAGGCCCCTCCAAGGCATTTCCTTCAAAATCAACCAGATGGTAAACACCCCTCTTCAAGACCTCTTTCACAATGAACGATCTGAACCACATGGGTTTGAACTTGCCTGCCCCCAGGGGATCTTTGTCTTGATCATATACCAAGAAAAGATCACCTTCGAAGAAAATACGAGGACGAACAGACTGATCATACTGACACTTGAATCGTTTCTTATGAGCCTCATTGGCTGAGGCTGCATCATGACGCTGCTCATCGATCTGCTTGAGATATAGTACGTGTTCCTCAAGTGGTGAAGTGTCCGGCAGTAGTTCTACTTCCAACTTTAAAGAAGGAATCTGACACTAAATATGTAAGACTTCTTCCATCCCGTATTCGATTTGAAAAGGTGAGGAACTGGTGGAAGTATTCACAAACGTTCGGTAGGCCCACAACACTGAGTATGACATCAAATGCCAATTTGACTTGGCAAAATTGATTGTTCGCTGAAGAATAGTCTTAAGAGACTTATTCACAGCTTCAACCTGACCATTTGCTTGTGGGTAATAAGGTGACAAATGTTCTTTCCCGAACTTGAGCTTTGACGTTAACTCAGTCATTATTTTGTTTTGGAAGTGACTGCCATGGTCGGTGACAATCTCCTTCGGGATGCTGAACCTTGCTACCATCTGATTAAAAATGAAAAGATCCATGGTTTCTCCATCATTGTTAAACGTTGGCATATATTTTACCCACTTTGTGAAGTAGTCTACTGCTACGATGATGTAATGATGCCCCCTAGCCGAGGTTGGGTGACATGTAGTGAAATCAATCTCCCACTTGGTGAAAGGACGGAAAAAAATGATAGGGAACATGGGAGCAAGATGTGCCTGCATATTCCTACGGAAGATCTGACACGGGTGGCACTTTTGGACCACCTCAACGCAATCATTAATTAACAAGGGTCAAAAGTAACCAACACGTAGAAAATTTTGGGTTGTTTCCAACCCAGACAAAAGACCACCACATGCTCCAGTGTGACAGTCGTTCAAAATGAGCTCTGCTTCCTCATGGATAAGGCATCGATGAAGAATGCAATCCATGCCTCGACGATACAAAGTGTCATCGAGTACAATATAGTTTCATTCCTGATGTCGAATTCGTCGATGCTCATCACAATAAGTAGAAGTGGGGCACTTGAAAGTTTGGAGATAGACTAGTATATCTCCATACTAGGGGTTCGAAGATGCAATTAGAAAAATATATCCTTTAATAGGAGATTCTTCGGGCGTGATATCACTATACTCGACCATAAGTTACGAAATAAGTTTGGCAAAGACCAATGAATTTTTCGATTTCGCGGAAACAAAATCCAAGTCAAATTCTTGTAAGACGACTATCCATCTACTAATATTTCCTCCAATGCCCCGTCGTGTTAACACATATTGAAAATGGTTCACAATGACAATGATAGTGGTCTTGTGAAGAAAAATGTAATGACAGAACCGTTGGACAGCTTGAGTTCCTGCCAAAGCAAGCTTCTCAATGTGAGAATAGTTGAGTTCTGACCCAACCATGCCTTGACTAAGGTAATATATAACATGCTCTTTGAGCAAATCATATTCTTGAACCAGTACCATACCGATGGTCGACTCTATGGAAACCAAATACAACAAGAAATCTCTGTTATAATCGGGAGGTTGGAGCAGAGGGGAAGATGTAAGGGTGCGTTTCAACACTTCAAAAGAGCATTGAGTGACTTCATCCCAACAAAATTGGACTCCCTTTTTCAAGAGATGCATAAACCCTTTAGTGATCATAGCATAATTCGCGACAAAATGCCAAAGAAAGTTCGCTTTCCCCTCTAAGGTCTGAAGCTGGGGTATCGTACACGGGGGATGAAATTGAACTATCAGATCAACCTTGAGAGGATCGATCATGATCCCTATTGTCGAAACCATAAAACCTAAGAGATGACCTGACCTCACGCAAAAACTTCACTTGTTAGGATTCAAGCGAATCTGATAGTAGCGACATCATTCGAAGATTAGTCGAAGATGAGCGAGATGATAAGATCTCTTGCGAGAGCATGATGCTATATCATCAAGATATGCCTCGAATATATGTCTAAGGTCATGAAAATCAAATGACATGGCTCACTGAAAGGTGGATCCATCATTTTTCAGGCCAAAAGGCATTTTTCGATACACGAACGTGCCCCAAGGACAAATAAAAGTTGTTTTATGCTAGTCTTCGGGTTTGATCTGAATCTGATTATATCTTGAGAAACCATCCATGAATGAAAAGACCTCGCAGCGTGTGAACTCATCTACAATCTGATCAATGAATGGGGTGGGATATTTGTCTTTTGGAAAGGCCTTATTCAAATAATGAAATTCCATGCACACATGAATTGTACCTTGTTTCTTGTTAACCGGAATTGGGTTTGACACCCATTTTGTCAACTGTACTGGGTAGATAAAACTGGCTTTGAGCAGTTTTTCTACTTCTGCCTTAATTGCTACCGCTTTTCAAGGATTCACTGGATGAAGTTTCTGTCGGACCGGCTTGGCATCAGGATAAGTCGTAATTTCATGCTCGACAATTCTTGGGTCTATGCCTGGCATTTCCTCGTAAGACCAGAAAAAAACATTGCAAAATTCCTTAAATAACTCAGTATAAGTTCGAATCTCTTCAGGGGAGCACTTCGCTCCGACGAAAACATTCTCCACGATGACAGGGGTTTTGGAGATATCTATTGGAATCGTTACAATGATACTTGCCATGTTTCCCTCGGCATAAAATCCATGCGTATCCAGAGGATTGATAGAACAAGAACTATCTCCATTCACAGTCAAAACAAATTCTCTCGCCTCTATTCTCCTTAACTCGGTAAGGAAGTAAGATCTATGATAAAGATCATCCCAAGGTCTGTCAGGACCATTCAATGCCTCGAGAATCGCCTCGTTAGAGGGAAAGACCAGGTCTAAAGGATCTTGAGTGTAAAGAGAACCTTGAGCCCAAATAGGCTCGAGAACTGGATCTAACTCCTGTGGGGGAGTCAGATCAAGGTTGGTTGAAGTATGCTGGACAATGTTGTACATAACCTCAACTGTGGACAAGGGCATGGCCATGCCAGAATGCCCTGTCCCTTCCATCGAAGCTGATGGGGAAGGTAGATTCCATAGATCGTCAAAGTAACTCATTAAAAATGACGACACTTGTAGAATTGCAGCCCTAGGCTGGTCGGGAACAACCGATATAAGATTGACATCGCCAGAAGGTGGTGGGTAATCAAAAGTTCCCATCAATGATGGAAAAAAACCAGCACCTAAGTTTACAGTGTTGGGCTGCGAAATATCAATCATCGGGACCGTGGAAGACCTAGATGAAGGGTCACGATGGGAGAATGCCAATTGGTCAATGGTCACAATCTAACCCTCGTGCGAAAAAAAAAGACTGGAAAAATCATAGAAACCACTGCATGCATCACATAATTCCAACTCCTTCCTAACAATAGGTTGTAGTCGAGAGGTGCATCGACCACTTCAACTTCTACGCACATGGGTTTTCCTCCCAACTGCACGGGGAAATAATGAATGATCCCATGTGGTATAAACGACCGACCGTCAAATGCCGTAAGCAATGTAGGCGGAAGAGAAAAACTAGGTTGGCCAATGGCCTTCCAACACACCAACAACATCACGCAAGTTGAGGTACCGTCATCAGCCACTGTATGGAAAATGTTATGAGTGAAAGATTTCATGGTATAATCCAATACTATCTAAAGTGCAACATGGTAAGGAAGACAGGGTTTCAAGTCAGTTGGATAAAAAAATATTGCTCCCAAGTTACAATTCTTTGTCAATCCTAAAGCAGATAACAAATATTTTCTCTGTGAAGGGAAACTCTGGATGACTTCCAAAGCAGAAACTGCACAAGGGATGTGTGCCAAATATTCCACAATAGAGTAGTTCTAGGCGATCCTCATGTTTGAATTATGAGAAGCCTTCTTAAACACCCCTTTTGGGATGCAAGTCATCATTTCGCCCACCATCGTCTCAATATGGAGAGGAGTTGGTGGGTTCATGGCTTCTTTTCCCTTTTTGATAGATTCTTACATTCCATAATCTCGAGGCCTGGTCGCTATATTATCCTCAACATTCATCATGTAAATATTTGTGGCCGAGTTGTTATTGGTAGTCACGGGGGGTGTGCTTGAGGATGTTGAAGCTTGAGCCATGTTTTGCCCATCTGGAAATGGGTTCGTCAACACAATAGGTTGTTGCTACGTCAATAGATTCTGAGCTTCTACAAGCCAAGGGCACAGATGAGTCATGTGGTCTTCCGTGCAAATATTACACGGATACTTCGACTTCCTCTTCTTCGTTTTTCCCCTGCCAACATTATTCATAGCTTTTTTATCCCGTTTACCCTTCTTGTTTCGTTGTTTCTTCTTTTCCTCAGGCTGTTGGTTGGCCTTCAGGTTTGTTGACTACACACTATGTATGTCCGACATTTGGGTAGGGGGAACAACCGAACTCAAGGTCTGGCTGGCCACAATCTATTGTATCGACAATTTTTGCAATTGATTTGACAACAGATCAGTGGATTTTCCTTGCGCTGAGCCCACAAGACCATCGATATGGGGTCCAAACTTTTTCTTGGACTTATCGAGAATAGACCACGGTGCATCTGGAAAAATATCATAGAGCATGTCAGACTGAGAGTAGATCAGTTCAAGCTATTGCACTCTCATAATCGCCTCCTCTTCTGAAAACACTCTAGAATTCACTATGTCCTTGGAGATGTAAGGCACCAAAGACTTCAAGAACCACTCAAGAAATAAATTCAGAGGGACCTAGACCTTAATTAAGATCTTTCAACGTTGTCATTCTCAGATATAATTAGAGATGTGGTCGACCTTGGTTTGCTCAAAGTTGGCCAGCAATTCGGTGTCGGCATCGTATCTCACAGGTCACTGGAAATGGTTCAAGAAGACCATCTCCACGTCATTGAAGTAAGAGTACCTCGAGTGGTTGAGATCAATATACCATTTCGTAGCACCCCCTATAAGAGTGCATTGAAAAATGTGCAATTGGAGGAAGTCGTCCCTTAGTGAGTTTGACAAGCACCATAAATGAAAAGTTGTCACATGATCAACTGGATCTTCGCCAGGCTTTCCTTCAAATTTCATAATATTTGAGGGAAACTTAGTTGGCATGGGGGGCCAATGTAGATTGTGACAAATTGGGTCATTCATTAATCTAGACAAGTCTGGCAGATGTAGCTTTGCCAGAAATGATAGTTTAGGTTGTGTACTATTTACAGGAAAAGAGGGTCCTGGAGTTTGACTGACACCAGGTTTCCAGGAAAAGTTAGACTGCTGGCTAGGGTTCTGGTAAAAACTGTGGCCCTGAGCAACATACAGAAACTGCTTATGTTGGGGTATCATTGATTGACTCTCGTAATTGGACGACATAGCTTGTGCGAAGATTGATCCCTGCATTGTGTTCCAAGGATTTTGAAAGGGGATGCCCCCAGCCGATCCGACAGGCATAGGTACGGAGCCTTTCCCGGGGTTCCATTGAGCATGGAATGGGCTGCCTCTGACTGACATCCCTTAAGAGGGAACTGATCTCTGCCAAGGATTCCAAAGACCCTGAGTGGAGAAAACTCCATTCGTCACTCCTTGTGAAGGAATAGTACCTTGCACCGAGTTCTGTTGCCCAAAATAGGGGTTGCTCCCAGCCGAAGAAAAAACATTGTTCCCAAACGCACCGAGCAAAGAGAATGACATAGATTCCATTGATGTTGTATAAGACGAAGTTCCTAAACTGCCTGCTCCAAACAATCTATAATTAGCATTCGAACCAATTGGTTGCTATATATCACCACCGAGTGAGGGGGACGTAGGAGGTATATGAACCCCACTGTAAGGGATAGCATTAAATGGGATTGAAGCGCCCTCGATTGACCCTTACAAGAGAGCATTTGAGATCCCTTCCCCTAGACCCATGGTTTGTAAGGTGGAGTAGGTAAGAACCGATTTCGAATCAAATTCGAGCATCCCATATGAGAATGGAGGGCCCATCGCACGTTGATAATGGCATCAGACCACTGCCCGAAGTAGAGGGAGTTGAGACCACTGTGGTCTGGACTGGCGAAGGTGGGAGAGGAGGTAAGATTCCCCCGATGGTAGTATCCATAACAAGAGTATGAGGACTCCCAGATGAAGTAGCATCATTCACTTCCGTTGCTTCTTGTAGGACTAGCTGGCGCTCAGAAGGTGTGACCTTAGGAGGGACAAATTGAATCAAGACAAGTCAATAATCAGAGGATTGGTTGGCCTGAGAGATTCTGCCTCAAGGTTAGAAATGGTAGGTTCCCCCAGAGTCGAATAGTCTCCTCGCGGAGCAGGCTCGGGCACAGTTTACTATGGGCCTGTTGCTTCAAACAACCCTTGTTGGTCAAGTCTTCCTTGTAATGGTGGCGGAGGTGGCTCCAATGTAACCAACGAAAGGCCCTGAAGCCTTCGCTACCGACGAAGCTATTGATCTTACACCTTGTAAAATGATCAACTGACATAGTAAGGCTGACCTAATGTTTAAACACCAAGAACACACTAAAATTTTTGTAAAGACAAATCAAGTAGTCAACTATCTAGTAGGAAGGATAGTTATGCCAATCGACACTAGAGCAACTAACCGATGTAAGTAAAACTTGAACATGGAATCACCCTCTAGGTATACTCTGTGAAGCGTGATATGACATCTGCTCTAGGTACCACTGTATACCCCCGCAGTCACCCGTGTAAGTCCCTAGATTATGGGAAACTAGGTTTCCAGCTCGCAATCAATCACAAGGCAGGTACAGTCGACAGTTGGGCGGATCGCAATGAGCATGATAACAAGTTTGAAGCCTATCAAGGGTATCGAACGAAAATGTTCTGGAAGACAGCAAAGGATCTCGAATGGATTCGAGGTCCATGAAGCTGCATAGGCAAATGTAGCCGATATTACTCTCAAGAAATACCCTCAATATGCATTCCCCCCCTATGTTTAGTCTGACTTTGGAGGGGTTATCTCGGGTGCCTTTCCTCACGCGACCTCGTGTTTATCCCCTGTGTTAGAGGGGGGTCACGGATAAATTTTATGACACTGGACTTAATCACTCCCTGACTCAGACTCCAATGTTTGATTTTATGACCTTGAAGAGTTTCCTCTCCAACCTAATTCAAGGCCCTAAAACCCTAAACTAGTTTGTGAACCCTATAAACATAAAATTCTAGTGTACTTTAGATTAAGCGTTCTTTTTAAAGGCTTGATTTACTCATAAGGTACGGTGGTGAAACTAATGGTGTTATAAAGAGACGAAAAAGAGGAGAAAATTAAAGCACTTGAAAGCAAAATTAATTCAAATTAAAAAATAAAGATTTGTAACTAACTCTTTGTAAACTCAATTTTTCTTAACTAACTTTTCAAGATCTTGTAAAGAAAAACTAAAACCTACTTTCGCTTGAGTACAAGCTACTTATGTTTCAAGAAATCAAGAAGAACTTGAAAGAAAGACTCTTTTTCCTTTTTGCAAATAACCAACTCTAACTACTTTACCAAACTGAAAAGGAAATCTTTTTTTTTGAAATTGCCTTAAAGAGAAAAACTGAAATAAATATTTTTCTTTTTTCAAGGCAAGTAAAAAGGATAAAAATACCGAAACAAGACTGGAAAAAACATGTATCCCACCGCGGATCACAAGGATTCAATCAAGAAACCAAGAAGGAAGATTTACAATTCAACAACTTGCTTAAAACATTTTTAAAGGGAAAACACAAGGAGACCAAGAAAAACAAGTAAGATGAAACCTGTACCCAGGCTATGGCTATAAACAAAGACTCTGGACTGATCCAAGAAATCCCTGAGAAGTGTGAACTTCAATCAGGAAAGGGGCAAACTCCCTCTTTTTAAAAAACTTTCATGAAACAGAGACAGGATGTTGCAACAACAACCCGGGTATGTACGCAGGTTGTTTACTAAGCAAAGTGCATATGTACATGGGATGACCCAAGATAGGGCATGTACACCTCTGTATCTCTTCAAAAAACAAAAGACCAGGAAGTATTATAGGGCAGGGACAACTGGTATGCACCTTGAAGGTGACCAAAATCCTTTTACAGACTCAGAAAACTTGAAAGAAACTTGAAAGGAAAACCAACCAATCAAACAACCCAAAATCCCCTAAAAAACCCTAGAGGCTTCCCAAGTATGGTCGCCATTTATGCTAGTGGGAAAAATCCCCCTTTAAGTACGCCAGGGTTCAATACGTAGACAAAGCGAATAGCCATCTAAAAGTTAATCAATTTTCTATTCTACCGCAAACATACCAAAACTAATGTAAAGAAAGAAAATGAGAGAAGAGATCGGGTAACTATAACTTTGATCCCACGTCTGGTGATGATATCCTCAAGCTTGGAAGTTCCACTGTTTGCATGTCTCCTCCCAAGACTGACTTGCATCCAAAGATAGGAAAACACGAACTACAATCAGGATATTTTGTTCATGAGTTAGGGTTAGATATTAAATGCTTAGTATAAATCAATAAAAATACTCAAGACACCATCATTTGGGACATGAAAATTTTATTCTTTTATTCATCATACAAAGATTATACCTTACAATCTGTGTCAGCCACCGTTCCACGAACCTGATCCAGGCTCCTCTTTACCATACTCCAAGTGCACCTTGAATGGAATTCTTCTCTCAACCTTCTGATCACCTCAATGGAAGGGAATTGGTTGAATGGAAGAAGAAGGGGATGATGAGGGAATGTTGAGGAAATATATCACAAAAGGAAGCAATATCTTGGGCAAGGAGGGGAAGTGAAATTGGGCAGATTTTCACTGTTCTTATGCTTCATTTATTCAAAACATTCAAACTGAAACTAGCTTTGAAAGAATACCAAGTCAAACCTGTAATTAATTACAAACAAAACAAATTATATTCTTCAATTGAAAATTACTACCAGTTTGAAGAAATTTATTACCTAAGAAAAGAAAAGAAAAACTAACCATAATTATGTTGTAATTCATAAAATGAGTTCTTAACCCATTAGAGCTTGAAAATGAAAGTAAATGACAATATAAATCAAAACCAAACTGATATCTACAATGGAAAAACAAACAAAGCTATATGCGGAAAGAAATGATTTAAATAACGCCCATTGACAGGTGCTTCTAAAATTTATCCATCCAAATTTTAAAGAGAGAAGGAATTTCTCCCTTCTACAACTGCAATCATGTATGAACCAAACAACAAGTTATCAAATTTTCCATGTTTTCCAGGGTCTTCCCTTCTATCATCCCATCTCAAAACCAAATCTTTGGGAAGAAATTTTTTGTCCTTAGCCTTTTTATCAAAAATGGCCTTCATCCTGCCCTGATATTCTTGAAACTTTTCATTGACTTGTTCTCTAGTTTGTTGGACTTCAATAATTTGGTTAATTCTCCTCGTTATATCATTTGGCTCCTCTCCAATTTCCTGAAATAATTTCATAACATGCAAAGGGAGATTAATAGGTAGAATTGCATCCATACCATAAATTAATTGATAAGGAGAAGTACATGTTGATATTTTTGTGTTGATTTTGTTTTCCCAAGAGAATACTTGAAATGAGAATTCCAAACTTTCTTGTTATCGGTTAGAATATTTTTAATAATTCTCATTAAACTTTTATTAGAAGATTATGCCAGTCCATTGCCTTGAGGATAATATGCAATAGAATGCCCAAGAATTATATTATATTTTTGACAAAATTGGTCATAGATACAAATTTAAAAGCTTGGGCATTTTCTGTGATAATTTTTCCTGGAAAACCAAATCTGGCTAGGATATTTTCTTCAATAAAGTTAATTACCACCACATTAGTTGCATTTTTGGTTGGAATTTCTTCTATCCATTTATAAAAATAATCAGTGGGAGTAAGAATCCATTTATGTTGAGCACTAGAAGAAGGATGAATCTTACCTATGAAATCTAAACCCCACTGTTGAAAAAGAGCTTCAGCCTTAAGGAGGGTAAGTATTGGTTTCCTGCAAAAAAATGACATTCTCTACAGGATCTAACCTTTGCATTAACATCTAAAAATAATTTAGGCCAATAATATCTTGCTCTAAGGATTTTATGTATTGTATCCCTCCATGCATGGTGTCCCCCACATATTCCTTTGTGAAGCTCATCAATTACATTTTTTAATTTCAAATTCAACAAGACAATTTAGCAGAAAACCTAATGGATCTTTCCAGTAAATCTTTTCGTTTATCATGCAATATTTGATAGATTGTAATTTAAGTGATCTAGATTTTGTTAGAGTTAGATTAGGTGGACATTGAAGTGTTTTCATGTATAGAATGATATCTCTATACCAAAGAGAAGAGGGAAAATTTTCATCTATCGTGTTCACAGATTTTTGCTCATCAGTTTCTTTTATTTCTATTGAAGAAATTTCAAAAGTTGAAGTGATAAGATTGATTCTTAAGGATTTGAAATTAGATTCAACAAATAACTTTGCTAGACCCTGAACTTTGATTAGCTTTGTATGTTTGATCTCAAGGTGATACTCTTGTATTTTAACCAACCATTTACCCCTCCTTCCATCATTATCAGGCTGACTCATAATTTCTTTAACTATGCTACTAGGAACATATGCAATGATTTTAGAATACAAAATATAAATCCTGAAATATTTTAATGCTTTTACCATTGCATAAGCCTGTTTTTCCATAATGTTATATTTTAATTCTGAATCTCTAAGACTTTTACTGAAGAAAACAACTGGTTGTTTAAAACCTTCATCATTTTTCTTTAAAAGAAAAACAACTATAAATTTTTAGAAGCAAAGGAGAATATAAGAAATTCTTTAGAATAATTCGGGCTTATCAAAACTGGTGCTTCTCCTAGAACTTTCTTAATATGTTGAAATGGAACTTTTGCCTCTGCTGACCATTTGACCTCGCTATCTTTTTTCAACATATCTGTTAAGAGCTTAACAATCTCTGCAAAGTTGGGTATGAATCTCCTTAAAAAAATGATTCTACCTAAAAATGAGTGAATTGTTTTTTTGTTTCTAGATAAATTTATACTGTCAATTTCCTCAATCCTCTTTGGATCAATTTTGATTCCTTCTTTAGAAATGATATGACCCAGTAACTCTCCCTCTTGCATAACAAAGTGAGACTTTTCAGGATTTAATGATAAGCCATATTTCTTCCATTTTTCAAAAGCCTGTCTAAGATGTTTCAAATGTTCTTCATTTGAATTAGAAAGTACTGTCAGATCATTCAAATAAATAACTACAAACTTATATTTTTCACCCACAAATGCAATAGCCATGGATCTTTGGAATGCGACCCCTACATTCATTAAAAAAAATGGCATTTTATCATAAACAGAGGTTCCCCATGGTGTGGTAAATGCAGTTTTCTCTCTATCTTCTTCTTGTACAACAATCCAATTATAACCAGAGAATCTATATATCATGGAAATCCTATTAGCTCCTACAACTATTTGCAGAATGTGGTCCATTTTTGGAAGTGGATAGTTATCTTTCAATGACGATTTGTTAAGATTCCTAAAATCTACACATAATCTGATTTCCCCATTCTTTTCCTTATAGGCACAAGATTGGCCACCCAAACAAAATATCTAAGTGGTACAATGATTTTTGCATCCAATAACTTTTTAAGTTCTTTCTCCATGATAAGAAGTAAGATGGGGTTAATCTGCCTAAGTTTTTGTTTGAAAGGTTTCACACCATGTTTCAAGGGAATTTTGTGTTGTATAATGATGGTATCATAGGTTCTAATGTCTTCATATGACCAAGCAAAAACTCCACTATATTCCTGTTGAACCTCTTTTATGCTTCCCCCATTTTTTCTATTTTTCCCGTTTCTTTTCTTATCTCTTCTTTTTTTGCTTTCTATACTTTCCCTCTCCCCATTTATTTTTCCCTTCTTCTTCCTTTTCTTGGTTTTGATAATACTACCATACTTAGTCATTTTCATTATGTTCACACACTTTTATACTCACAGACCGTCGCACTTGTATTATCTTCCATTTACCCATGTATAAGTCCGTCCAACACTTAGATTGTTTTTGCATCGCGGACTTTCGAAATTTTGGACTTGCAGACCTATGTGATGCACCTGCACTCTCTCCACTATCTACCCGACATTTTCCAACACTTAGTCATTTCATACATTCATAATTTCGGACTCGCGTACCTTCGGACTTGTGGACCTTCTTTTTCATACTAGTCGCCCACCCCAATTCTCTACCATTACTTTTCCCTTCAATTTTTCTATGTCAGATTTATTGTTATCCATACAGACCCAACTACTAAATTTATTGTTGAAGTGGTCGTTAATTAATGATTCTTATACCGAGGCTAGTTATATTTATTTTTAGTTAATGCTTTCGTAAAAAGAAATCTAACTCAAATTCATTTTACTATGCAAAGTAATATTTCAAGAAAAGTTGGCAAGCTCTGAGAAGACAATCATTTAGTGGGGATAATTTGAACCTATTTTCTAGAGAAGACCATAATTATCATTGGCCCTGCTCCTACTGGTATTATTCCAAATTGATAGGTAAAGAGAACAACAAAGTGTGGACCTCGGGAATAGTTCTCGCAGGATGTGTTCTTGAAGTCTTTGAATGCAAGGATATTGTCACTTGGTGCATTGATAAGATTATTCAAAACATAAGGGTTATTGCGTTGCAGAGTAGTTCTCCTATTTCATTGGCACCTTCAATATTTAAACAATTGCTGAAATTGCCAGAGCCGAACCTAGTTTATAAAGGGGAGGAAGCTAGAAATTTCCTAAAAAGTAGGAACGACGAAATAAAGCTTCTTCAAGAGTATTTGCATGACCCTGCATCAATGCCTGAATATATATCGAGAATTCAGGTAAGTTCTTTAAAAAATCCTTATAAATAAATTGCTTGGTTATTTACTCGAATTGCTGGTTAGGGCTCTACAGAAACCATTCCTCGACTGGCATTATATATACTACATTTAGTGGTTCATGAAAATGCTATCTTCGACTGGGCAAAGATTATTTTGAATGAAATCATTGCACAATTAACTAATTTCAAGACTGATAAAAAGTTTTATATGTTGTATTATTTTATATTTGTTATCACATACTCTCATACTTTTGAGGGTTTAAACATTGCTCAGAGAGTGAAAATAAAGGTGGACCCTATGACCATGTGGTACCAAGCTCTATGGAGATAGAGAGTCAACCATTATTTCTATGAGGTATATTATGATTTTGTGTCTAAATTTAAGAATTTGTTATTTTGGGAAGACACTTCTCGGCTATCATTGGAAGCATTAGATTTTCTGAAGGGAAAATGAGTTCTTGAGAAAATGGAGGATTACAATATCATTAGGGTTTTCTACTCTATCGAAAAACCTATTTTCCTTCCTTACTATATATCTAATAAGCTATTTATCATTGATATAGATAGACAATATAAATTTTGGTTCCATACTTTCTCTAAAAAAAGAAAAAATAAGTTCATACCTCTCCCGTGGAAAGTTGGTAAAATTCTTCTCTGAGGAATTTCCAAAATAGACGAATCTGATGCTTGTTTCGATCATTTCATCCTGAGATTTGTAGAGGAAATCAAGGGTTTCGACCCTAATTATCTTTTTAATAATCATTTTCTTTTAGTTGGGCTCAACCCTGCACTTATAAATTCAATCGTCAGCAGAGAAGAAGAAAATGACAGCCACAATACAAATAATCAAGAAGCCGACAAAGATTCTAGAGATATAGAGATTGTTATAAGTACTACAAAGAACCATAAAGAAAGATGTAAACCCTCGAGTGGGAAAAATTTCCAATCACCAACTGTCTCTTGAAGAAGTGCCTTACCAAAGGAAAATCCTCAGCCAGGGACATCCCATACAAGAAAAATGCATAGCAATAACTCAGGAGATGATGAAGAGAGGAACCCTCCTAAAGGGAACCTGGAGAATCCTCATAAATTAAAATTCAAAAAAAAAAGGACTAATTCACAACAGGAGGGGGATGAAGTACATGCTCTAGAAGATGATTTTTTATTGGATAACATGGATTTGGATGTATATATTGAAAACGTTACTTTCCCATATGTAGAAGTATCGGCTAGAGAAAATGTACAACATATTTCCTCACTCATGATCTAGGATGAGACATTTTCTGATGAAGAAACGTTCGTTGTAAAAAATGAATCTTTTGATAAAGAATCTAAGAAATAATTTTTGAGAGAACTACAAAGAGCAAGAGAGGGGAGCTACGGTCTACCATTGATACTCGAGATATGTTACCTTCTAAATTATCATCTATTCAAAAATTTACAGGGGATGCACTTGGAATTTCAATTGCACATATGGAGGAAGAGAATGCTCAGCTAAAAGAAAAAATTAAATATTTGGAGGAAACCCTCATGCCTCCACCTATTCTGGCTTCTCTCGTTTCTATGATTCATCGTGGAAAAGGTCTTCAAGAAAACCCATAACCAAGTGCAAGGGTCAAAGGAATTTACAATTTAATCATTGCCACTTGACATTTAATTGAAGAAAATAACAAGAAAATGATGTCATTGATTGTAGAGCTGTGGGATATGGAAAAAGGTTTTTCTTCTCTTGGTTTGAGAATTCAGAATACCAAGGAATACTTGAATTCATATTTGAAAAATGATGAAGGGTTTTACACAGACGGAGTTGTGATGTTTGCAATGAAAGTTTTGGAAATCACAAAGCAAACAAGAAATAAATAAAATCTACCTTCTCTGAGCCATATCAAACAATTAAAGTCCTACTAGATGGAAATAATTAATGTGTTAAAGGGATTGATAACTCAATTGGATGGTTTATCAAGAAGGAAGAATGAAGCATATTAAAAAATCCTTGATTTGGATATCTTTGGACCCACTGTTGAAGTCCCAGACCCTGAATATCTTTCAAATTCTATGCTCATGACTCAAAAACATTTAAAAGAGAAAATTGAAGAATTAAAAAGGACATTGGTTGAAAAGTTTGATAATATGATTGAATTTATACATGATGACATTGACAACTAGCTTGTCGAGTACACAAATAAAAATGAAGATATTGAAAATATATTACAAAATTTATCTGTTGATCTTAAGGAAATTGAAAAAGAGTTGTTTAATGTTAAAATAAAACAAGAAGTAACCATTGCACCATTTAGGGACTTTATCCAAGAATGGTTGAACAACTCAATTTCCAAGATCTCCGAAATACCAGTGGAGTCAGTTATGACCACTAATAAAAAAGTAACCAACAAGAGTATACAAGAAACAACAAGAAACAAATAAAATGAGATATACCATCATAGTAAGTCCACGCTGATCACATGCTTCTTTCTTTATCAGTTTTCATCTAGTTATTATTCTTTAAATAAAAAAATACAACCAAATCCTAATAACTTTCTCTTTGTCTTCTTTCCAGATTCTGTTGTTCGACATCCACCCACTTTCTTCCTTCTATGTTATATCTTCTTGTATATGTTTTCTTTATGGTTTGCGGGAGCCCCAATCCCAGTCCTATGGACAAATGCCTTTAATTTCAAAGCATTGTAACACACATTATTATTTTTGAGAAATCCCAAAGAACTAATTCAAGATCAGTTTTGACTGTATTTTATAACTCTGATTTTTTAGTATAAAGTATTTGAAATTTATCTATCATAATCTTCCTTTGAGATATATAAACAATTACTCTATAAACGTTCTCTGATGCGTACAAACCGTCTTCTTTTATTTTGATGTGATCATAAATATTTATTTTCACTATGATGGATGTGATGAAAGTTTGTTTATTCTATGTAATGTGTGATGTGTGAGATTCTTGGTCCATTTCTTATGAACACTCTTTTATAAAAAAAAAAAAATTGATTTTCAACATTTAGATCTTTCTTTGAGCATGGATGATTGGACATAGGGTTTTAAAGGAATTCCATTTTGATAAAAAAAATCTTTCTAATGGTATTACATATTTTGGAATTTGATTATTTTTTAACAATAACATTCTGTGATCGACGGTTTTATTTTTTATCTCTCCATCAATTTGATTTTATTGTTGTTTCCAAATTGCATCTTTTTTATTTCCCTGATCTATATGAATTTCAGAAAATTCTTCTACCATTTCTAGGAATTGTTTAATCTGTTTATCATCCTCAAAGACTTGCCAATGTTGGACATTATCTAGAATGGAAGGCCTATGCCCTATTTGAATTTGATATTCTAAACTTGTGACATTTGGTGGTCTAAGAGTACTGGCTGAAACAACTAAGGAATCTGCTTGTTGATTATGTATTTTGGGTATTGCATGGATATTAAATGAAAAATAAAGTTTTCAATTAGATCCCATACACAATTTATGTATGCTCTCATCCTTGGATGTTTGGCCTAACAGATTTTCGTAATTTGTTTAACTATTAATTCAACATCTCCATAAACCACTAAATGTTTAATTTTCAATTTTATGTAAGTATTTTTTTTCCTTGGAAAAAAGCGTAATTTGATTTCTTATAAGAGACACAATTACACTTTGTAGGTGCTCCCGGAGCACGACACACCGAAAGTGTGTGTAAGGATCAAGAAAGTATTTGGTTGTTGAGAGCCCACAATGCCCTATCTATCATTGAAAATTACAAAAATCTCACCCATAACAATGTGAAAAGATACTATCTACATAATAAGAGCCCTTTCTATACAAAGTTAATATAAAAATCATAACCTTTGTGTATTCTAGTTACCCTTAGTTGGTGTCCAAAATTTGTTCATAATGTCCATCCACTGTAATGTTGATGTAAATTTTTTTGGAGTGTAGTACTGTGCAGAAAATAGAGAGAAATATCCATGAAGAGGCCGAATAAGAGAGAAACAACGTTGATAAAAAATTTTGAAAAAAGAATTTTGTCTTCCAACCTGTCCTCAAGCCTGCAAATGACCTTGGTCTTCTATAAAAGGTCGATGATAAAAAGCATTTGTGTCTTCCCCTTTTGTTTCTGTTATGAGACATTGTCCCAGAGAGAGCAACAATCCCTCTTTGGACAATGAATTTGCTACCATGTTCTTGTCCCTATATACATGAGAGATAACTAAAGTATTAAAAGTGTTCAATAGACGAAAAATTTCCTCCAGTATAGGACAAAGAAATATATTGTGACAAGTTAGATGTTTTCTTATCCAATTAATAACATTCATAGAGTCCCAAAAAATTTGTAATTGTTTTATTCCTTTTTCTCTGGTGAAAAGAAGTAAAAGATTTAGTGCAATTAGTTCAACATAGTTGTTTGTCCCCCTGCCCAAGCCCATTTTTAAATGGAAGCAATGATTGTCTAAAAGATGTAGGACAACTCCTCCTCCACAGTTTGAGTTTTGAGAGGCTCCATCAAAAAATGCCCAAGGTTTTTGTGAATCTATGTCCTCTTGTTTTCTTACCCATAAAGTTGGTGTGCATCTTTGGACTGGGGAAAATGAGACAGGATTGATAAGTTTTGATCTACGATTATTTCTGGAATAGATGCTTTTTCCTTAAAAAATTATGCATTCTTTGCTAGCCATATTCCCCAATTTATTAAGAGAGTCAGAGCTTTTATCTCCTTTTTTCTTGGGTCACAAGACCAGTTCTTCTAGGCCAACTCCAAAGAATCTCCATTCCATATGCAATTTTTCCTGAGGCTTAAGGAAGTTTCTATCCATACTTTCATGGTGAAAGGACATGTGATGAGAATATGAAAAGTGGATTCATTTTCATTTTTACAAAGAGTGCATCTCCCTGGACCTTCTATATGACGCCTATTAAGGATGTCCCAAGTTGGGATTCAATTGTTTAATGTTGCCCACATAAAGATTTTGGCTTTTTGGGGGAATTTCATCTTCCAAAGGCCCTTCCACTAGCATCTGGGATTTTGTTGTAATGGGTCTATATTCAATGTTATGTATCCTGCTTTTGGAGTATAGGAGCATATGGGATATTTTTTCCAAATTGAATCATCTTCCCTATCTGTGAGTCTTATATGTCCTCTTTTGAATGCCACTATATATATTCTCATTAGATATTCATAAATCTCGTTTAATCCTAGCAAGGTAGCACTTTTCCATCCTTGATTCCATAGATTTGTTGTATGAAGATCAACTAGATGAGAGAGGTAGAAGATACCTTTCCTGTGAAGCTGGTCAATTAGGTCCTCTGGAAGAATATGAGAATGCCCAAAATTTTCTATATGTTTCTAATCCTATTACCAAAACTTCATATTCACATAATTTTTTTGTAGAATCTGTCTCAAACTATAATCTACAAGAAAAAGAGATAAATTTATTACGTGAAGGAGATGCGAATAAAATGCCAGCTCTAGGTCCTTCCCATGAAGAGGCACCATCAAAAAACATCTTCCACATCCCTTCTTCAATATCAACAAGAATTTTACAATGATCAATTTGTTTTATTTCTGAAAAATATTCTAACTCACTATTTACAGATAATATACAACTTCCCAAATCTTGGCCAATAACATAGACAAGATAATTGTTGGGATTTTTTGGATCACTGACAGTATAGGCCAGTTTGGTTTCCCTATATAATCTAGTATATTTCCCACCAAAAAGTGGAATCATTGCATAAGTAATGTCTAACTGTAAATATTATCCTAATTTGGCTCCCCAAGATTTGGAGAGCAACATCCCATATTTTTTTGGCACATCAACCACAACATCCATTAAGATACATTTTGGAGGGATTTGGGCTAAGTTTACTAGCAAGTATTTAATCATTCCAATACATTTCACTTCCCTAGAGTCAAATGAATAAATATCTTGATACGGTCTTGTTATTTTTAATCCCAATTTTTCCACAATTATCTTAAGAATAAAATTATGTGATGCACCTGAATCTAACATGCAATTATGTAAAAGGTGATCATGTAAGTTAGACAAATGTAAAATGGGGCTACTGAATCACTAGTATCTTCAATATTAGGTCCAAACATTATTGTATGATGCTCATCATGAAGATTAGTAGTATCAACATGAATTTTCAAGTCTGAAAAATTAATGATCTTTGAAATTTTCTTTTTATACAATGGACACTTAGCCAATTCTACTAATGGTACTGGAATTTTGATTTTGCATGATTCATGTTCTAGATTAAAAGAACTGACTGTTTTTTTTGGTTCTTTAGGTTCAATTTCTGTGACCTTGGTTGTTGGATGATTAGACTATTGTTTTACAACAATAACTTCTTTTCTCTTATATTTTATCAAAATTTTCTTTGGTTGAATAGAATCATCAACCTTATTATTCTTTGGTCTGGGTCTAAGGTCATATTTATTGTGTAACTCAGCTTGAATTGCATCAAAAAATAACATATATTGAGGAGAAGGTGTATCAACATTGTTGACATTCTCTTCATTAAAGAACTGACCAAAGCTAAGTGATTGTTCATATTCATCTTGTGTGACATGTGGATTAACTTCATCCTGATCATCTAAATCCATTTATTCTATATTTTCATTTTCCTGATCTTCATCTCCTTCCAACATATTTTCATCTTTCAAAGGAGCTTGAATTTGTTGATCATTGTTCCTAGGAGGTCTTTGTTGAAACTTATGATTAAAATTCCTTCTAAATTGATTAGGGTTTCTAATATTAGGTTCTGTTTTAACCCTATCAACTTCCATTATAGCTAATTTATTAGATAAATCTTTTATTAATTTATCCATTTCCTCAATATTTTCATCTTGAGAGTTTTTATTTGCACTAGATGAACCTCCCTGTTATCTAAATTTTCCTGTTTCTCGAATTCATGTTTCAACTTTAACTTTAAATTTCCCAAAGGCTATAAAATTAGATTCAATCTCGATTTCATCCTCTTGCATATCATATAAAGTTCTATATCTCCTTTCTCTCAACAATAAAGATAAATCAGGGTCAAAAGAACCGACAAAAGTAACTTTTGCAGTTGTTTGTGAAGGTTTAACGTCTGCTGGAATTTTACTATAAGTCTTATTGAATATTTTAATGAAATCATAAACTGATTCATTATTCTTTCGTTTCAAAGTTCCAAATTCAATTAGGTAATAAAGATGATCTTTCATCTCACCCCACTACCTAAGAAAAATAGTTTCTAATGCATCATAAGAATCTAAATAATTTGGAGGAAGCCCCTTAAACCAAAATTTCACATCCCCTTCAAATGTTTGGACATATAACCTCATATAAGCAACTTCATGTTCTATTCCAAACATATCAGCAAACTCATCAAAGAAGGATAAATGTTCAATTGTTGTATTTTCATTTTCTCCATTAAATTTAGGTAGAATTTTTAAGCAATTATTAGGAAGATCATGAAGATTTGTAGGCAATACAAGGGGATCATATCTAGCTGCATCCTTATTGAACTCTCTTGATGGAGGTGAAGGATGTTGATTAGGTTGGTTTGTTTGATTCACATTTCCAACCATTATGTCTTGAAGAATATTTTGATGATCGAAAGAAGGATTACATAAAGTTTTGAAAGCTTCTTCCCCTAAAGTTTGAGTACTTGAAGGAAATAAAAGTGAGACTGATCGTATATGTTCAGGTGAATGAGATGGTATTGATGAGGGCTTGTAAATGAAATATGGAGAGAGAAGAAAGGAAGTCAAGGGAGAAATAGGCTCATAATAATCAAATGTAGATTCCTCTTTAACTTTTTTTGGAGAAAAGACAAGAGTTATCACAATTGGAAACTCTAAATAAAACTAATCTTTTGATCGAGTAGTTATGTGAAGTTGATCTTCAGGAAATTCGGGAATGGTAACCCTGAGCTCAGGAAAATTGACCTTTAATTTTGAGAAATCAATGTTTGTTTCATATTATGTAATTTCAGGCTTTACATGAGTAGGTTTATCTTCATAAATAATTTAAGAACTCTTAAGTTTTAGATATGAAGTATAAAGTAGTGAATTAGCAATGGTGAATTTTAACTCAGAATCTTCAAGCTTAGAAGTACTAGTTCCTAAATCAATATATTTTAATTTCAAAGAACTAGTTGTTACTTTAGGAAATTTAATTTGAATTTTAGATGAACTAGCTTTTGATTCATAAACTGTCAATTTAGATTCAGAATTAATAATCTTTGCTCCAGAAGTATTAAATTTTGATTGAGTTTCTTTAGGTTGAAAAATCTTACCTAAAGAAGAAGAGGTTGATCTATATTGTGCACTTTTGGATTGGAGCAACTTTTCTGTATTTGATACATGTGTGGTTTTCTTTTGATCAAGATTCTTCCTTGTATTCTTCCTTCCGAATTTCAAGTTTGAAAAAAGAGAAGTTACCATAAATTTCCGTGGATTCTCCAATTATGGAGTCGCCAGGTGAATTGCAACACTTATTGCATGTGTTTGCTTCTATTCACGATCATAAATTAGATCTTTTCAATGTCGTACTCCAAGGGAAGATAAGTCTTTCAAATCTTCTCCCCGACAACAATGCCAAAAATATGTTGTTCCTAAGATTGTTCTAGGGTCAAAGAACAATGTCAAGGCATCTCAAAGAAATGATTTAATTTATAATAAGACCTTTAAGCCCTAGTTTTAATTTGAGATTTCAATCAATGACCACCATAAATAAAAGAGGCATGATTTCATTCATAAAGTTCATTCAGAGTTTAATAATATAAAAAGAAGAATTGAGATAAACAAAATTGGAAACAAGAAGCAATGTATCCAATAAAGATAAATATTACTTCATTTTCAATAGAAGAAATAACAACAAATTTACCTATGTCATGAAATTATTTGAGAATTATAACAAAATGTTATTGAAGTGCAGGTCTTATTTTACTCACAGTAAAACAAAGGAAATATTACCTCAATAATTGTCTTGAAAACTTACTGCAGTGGAAGTTGTACCAAATTGCAACACTTATAACATTGGCAAATTAATTTGAAGAAAATAATTAATAGAGACATGTGAAAAAATGAAGAAGAAGCATGCAAACTTATGAAACAAAATCGAAGAATCTCTTTCTTTAGGTAAATAAATTTTTTATTGAAAAAGATTCAATATGCTTTGGGCCAAAAAGTCCCCGTACATTGAATTCTCGCCAACCTTTATACAAAAGGATCACAACAAAAATGGTTTTTGATCCTATTTTTCATGAATTTCCAACTATGAAATAATCTTTGATTTCTTGAAATAGATCGATTTGATACAATGATCTATGGATTTCTTCAATTGCAAAAACCTCTTCATTGTTTTGATCATATGCGCCAAGTTACACTCGAGATGATTGTTACACAACAACCGTTGGATCAACGTCCATATGTCATCAAGACTGTAGATCTCACTTTTAAAAATTTGCTCATTGATTAATCCCACATTTGTCGTGGAATTTATTTTATATGGCTTTATTTAGCAAAGACCTTTCCAAATGATTTGAAAGCAAATAAACAGACCCCAAAACCTTGTGTGCTATGTAACCTTTTAGAAGTGGGTCTCGACTTTACCGGATCGACCTTTCCTTGACAAACATACAAATTCATTGATCAAACCCGATGTCTGGTGACCTGACATGATGTGGCATGTAATATCCCAGATCCTTGGATCTTGATATTAACTATTAATTTTTGGATTTTTTTTGCAGATCTGATACACTGGGGTTGTTGACTACAATTTTGGTCAACAGTACTTAGCCGACAAAGCGTTATCAAGATCCTCCTCATTTCACATTTGATTGCACAAAGTCTTGTGGAATATCGTTGAGTTGTTGCTACACATTCAAGGAATATGTCTTTGGATATCTTATCATTCAATAATATTTTATTAATTATGAAAAGGTATTGGTGATGATCGTTGGTCAGTATATAGGTTACAATTATATTCAGATGAAATATGGTTTTCATTGTGTTTGACAGAAATGTCATAGTTCTCGACCTATAATTCAAAATAATTGTTATCTCATTTCCCACATTCTTAACCTTGCCATAATCACACTCATAACTTTCAAGCCCTTTCTCATGTCTCTCTTTTTCTAAGTATGATTTCATTACCATTCCTTTTGGGTTATGACTTTGAAATTTTTTCATGCTACAAAACTATACCACATTATCATGTCCCATCCTATGAGAATTTTATTATTTAAAATAAAAAATGGGTCTTTACTTACCTTTAAATGTGGATTAGTATGTGAAGCTCTATAGGCCAAATACATACATTGCCTTTACATTGCCTTTTTTTCATATATAGAAATAATGTCACCATAAAGATTTTTGGGTTAAGTCATTTTAAGTTATTATGAAAATAATTTATGCCTAAACCATAAGGTGCAAGGAATTGATGATACATTACTTATGGTTATATAAGTTTGGTTTGTACCCCCAATTTGTCCAAATCCACGTGCCCTTTCATAATCCACCTTCAAAGATTCCTTGCCATGCCAAAAGTTAAAAAAATATATTATTTTATCATGACCTCCACTCTATTGTTTTAGAGTACTTTTTTTTCCTTACCACTTTGTATTAAGCCCATATACAAGTGAGCATTTTGCTACACCACGTCAACAACATGATGGTACCTAAAGTATGTGGAATTTTATGTGGAGTTTTATATTGATGCTTGATAAAGAATTCCATGACTTAGTTGTATAGTTTTCCTTTCTTTTAGTTGTATACTTAACAGATAGGGCATGATATATTGAAGCATCGAAATAAAGAAGCGTAAATGATGATTGATAAAGGACAACAAGAGAAAAACGGGCAGGAGGCCTAACAAATAAGATACAACCAAATAAATTGACATGTGGTTAAAAATAACGACATTCTCCATTAAATTATTTTAAACTTTTACAAATTCAAGGCGGTGCTAGCTGATACGGGTCTCAATCGGTTAACCTAAAATGGTCTAAACTAACACAACCATTCATTAAACACTATTAAACAAGCAGCTAATCCAAAGGATGGAGGAAAGGAAAATCATGAGAGGTATGTTGGGAGCGAGAGAAACCTGTAAATATTTTCATCATTCATAGTTTGCATATTTTTTCCGAGGGATTTGATGAGTTGTTGATAGCAGGAATGGCTTGTAGAGTAGTCAGAGGAGCTTGGTAAATGAAGATTGATGGCATATTTGAGGTAATTTATTCATTTGTTTGAGTTTGTTGTAGTGTGCTTATGTTTTCATGGTTAACCAATTTTCTCATATGCAGACAATTACCTTAAAGTTTTACTATTCACATTCAAGCATGTTCGATCTTCTTTGTTAAATTACTTTGTACTTGGCTATTTTAGTGTGAAGCGGATAACCACCTAAAATAGTTATAGTTTCACTCAGGGTCCAGGTCCTCGCAGAGGCCTGCCTAAAAACTTAAAAATATCTGAGGAAATATGTAAATATTTCATCAACAAAGATCATCGTTGACTCCCATATTGTTTCTATTTTATTTCTTATCTCTTTCATTTTAATTTTCATCACATAACTAAAAAGATAAAAAATATAACATTTCAGTTTTTTTATTTCAATCTTTTACATGTATATTATTTTCTTTATTTACCATATTTATTTGTTACTATTTTTATTTATTTAGTAAGAATATTTTAAAGACAGTGAAATAAACAAAACATAATTCACAATAAATATCATTATTTATTCTTTTGTTTACTTTTTTAACTTTTAAATTTGTTTAAATTATCTTTAATAATGTTTTTTATTATATTTATGCAGTAACTTAAATTATTAATATTTTAACACACACATATATATACTTTTAACCTTCTAGTTATTCCTTAAAGTTAGAAAAACATAAAAATCATAAATTATAAAATGCATAAAAATTTAAATATTAAAAAATACAAAGCAAAAGGAATTCATGCTTGACTTTAGGTTAGAGGAGATTTAGCCTAGGGTTTAATGTGTTTTATTGTTGGGGCTCTAAACCCAGGGTAACATTCCCGTCTCTCTCGAGTCCCTCAACATCAACACGAGTTTCTGACCAAGTTTATGATGTTTCTGGATGCATTTGATTGGTTTTATAGTCTCAGGCGAAGCATGCATAGTATTTTGGATCCATAATCAAACTCAATGTATTTATTAATCAACAACAAATGACAATATAATGAAACACTGAAACAAAGCTAAAAAACTCTTCAGTTAGATCTTCATAGAGATAGATCTAGCATGTAATACAAAGAAAGTCAAGTAGAATATTGATCTATAACATGCGACCATAGATCCATAACATGCAAGTCAAATCGACTACATTCATGGAATCAAACATTGCATGCACTCCATAATATGATGTTGAACTGTTGGATGTGATTGGAAATTGAGAATTGATAACAATACTCCTCAAAATTTGATGGGATCTATCTCAAATGGGTCACCTCTCTCCCTAGATGACTCGCTCTGGCTCAAGAGTAAGCCGTTATCCTTTAGGAGCTTGTTTTTTCACTGTCGAATCTTTGAATAAATTGCTAGGATACCCCATGCATTGGCTACTGATGAAAAAGACGCCCCAAGAGAAATAACCGTCAAAAAATGATGGGATTTGTCCCAATAGAAGTGCCCTGGATCCCTCTCAAATGGGTTTCTAGGGTTTAGGTTCACCCTTCTTCTCCAATCCTAGTGACCTATCTGAGTGGTCAATCCTCCTCCAAACCCTCACACTACCAAGATAAATCCATGATGTATCTCTGATCTAAATGTTCCTTAATATTGAACCAGTAACTGATGTGAATCCTGGAGGAAGGATCCAATCATGTACTTTGAAGACTCATGAAGAATCCAAGTAATTATTTTTATGGATTAGGGTGTTTCTTTCAACAACGAAATCTATCAATGATGGTGGTTTCCTCCAAAAATCCACAAAACATAAAAAATTCACCCAACTTCTCCTATAGTGTCCAATTCTCAAATCAATTCTCAATTATGGTGGAATTATGTCGCTTTTCCTCCTTTATACTCAACCCTCATCTAATTCCATGCTCATTTTAATTAATTAAGTGATTTTTCCTACGTTTTATCTTTAATAATCACTTAAGTCACCTAAAACACATTTGTTTTTTTTTTTTTACTATCTAATGTCACTTTCACTTTAGAATTTTTGTTAAATGACATCAAATAAAGGCATTATTCCCTTTTTTCCTCTCGAGTATAGTCTATAGGGACATATAGACTAATAAGTCACTCCCTACTGGAGACATCATTGGGAAAGGGACATTACATGGCATGCCACATGTAAATGATGAATTGTCCACCGGACTAGAAGAGATTATGGAAAGAGATTTAGAAAAAAGGTTCGACAGTCCGGTGATTCGATGGCCAATATCCTGGTATGACTTTCCACTGGATTGAGGCAATATAAGGAGAATGGTTCTACTGTAATCTGATGGTTGATATCCCAGTGGGCTCGACATGTTAAATCTGGACCGTCGATCTCGTCTCAAGGATAGATAATAGTTGTCGATCTGATGTGTTGAAAAGCAAAATGGCTAATACCTCGACAACATCATGTTGATATCATTTGGACACGTGGTTTCTCTATATTGGCCCACGATGGAAAAATGACATGACACATGTCACCCAGTTTCAGGGTGCTTACTTGTGTCTTTGGAGGTTCCAGGTGTACACGTGGCAGTCGTTGATTGGATACAATTGGAGTTGTGCTGGCATGCCACGTGGGAGGTTGATGTAGAATTTGATCAAGACTATAGGAAAATTCGTTTGGAAGCGGTGAACTCCTCGGGTCTGGTGGTCTGACATGATGTCACTACTGATGTCATTAGCTGGGTCCCATGGCTACGTGGACGCCTTATATTTATTTGTGTTGGCATTGAGGTGGACAAGTAGGTCACGTGTCATTTGGATCTGTTGTGCTAACCCATACGTCTGGCAAGTTCCAGGTGCTCACGTGGCATCTACAGGTTGGCCTTGTCAGTGTTCTGTTGGTGGGTGATATGGCACCAGATCGGGTCATTAGACTGATTCTTATTAAAGCTTTACCATCCGAGAGGTCGGTGGTCCCACATCCCAATGGTCCTACAGGCTCGATGGCAGAGATTGGGACTTTGAACAAAAATCTTTGGGACTCATGAAAGGATGTGGGCCGTCGATCTAGGCCAACGAAAGAATATGGGTCGTCGATTGCTTCGCCTAGCTCCATGTTTATTGAAATATAACTACACATGATCATTAAATTAATTTACAATACTATAAAACTTTAATAAAACAACTATTTCTAATTAATAGAAAGTTAAATATATATA